>JAVLUX010000011.1:19157500-19352500 GCA_032164185.1 Moxostoma hubbsi | reverse complement strand
TCCCTACAGAATACTATTTTACAGTGACAAGAAAAATTATTCATTGACATCCTTATTGTGATTAGAATTTTATCCACCAATAACATAAGGGCACCAATAATGGGCACCTTCCTACCAGCATACCAATAAAATGAGGGCATCCAGAAGTAGGAATGCCCATTTCAGCCAATTATACAGCTACTCTGTGACCTCCATTGATTAGATCACTGTACTGTATGTGTGAACGCTCCATCAGAGTGTATTTTAGCATAAAACATAACACTCAACATAATGCTTGTGTCATGAGTCAAATTAATTATAATGCATTTGTATTTCAAGAATCATGTTCCTGTTGGCTGAAAAGTGAATTGAAGGTCTGACTCAGACTGACATTCTCATGCAAACCAAAAAATCATGAAGGTGTCATTACTGTTTGACTGCAACGTGACTCTTGTTTCCTTAATTTAATTTAAATGCTATTGAACAAGTGCCTCAAATCCTCAAAAGTCAATCAAAAGAGGAGGAAGTTCAGGTATGCATATAGCATTTGTGTTGCTCATCAGCTGCTCTTATGACGGCAGCTTGTTTTGGTTAATACCTGTGTAAATCTGGGACCACCGCCAGAGCCTCATGTTCCAGCATTTTCCTCCCAGGCCAGAAACTCATAAAGCTGTCAGTGCTCTTGTAATCCTGGTCACCTTTGCCACAGTTTAAGTTAGCAAATTTCCTCCATCTTACCATTCACTCTCTCATCACTCTTGTACAAGTGACCTCAGACACAGTCACCTTAATGTTAGATTGAGACGTGACGTGAAATGTGATAAACAGCTAGTAACGGGCACTTTGCCTTGCCAGTGTAAAAGGAAAGACAATGCGTAAATTATTTATATACCTGTATATATTTATACTCAATGTAACTGATTAAAAAAGGGGTCATTTTGATCATAAAAATTATGATTGTAACCACTGACTGGGTCAACCTGCAACCGTTGACTGAATCCTTTGTGTCCACCACTGATGTGCCTATATCAAAATAGAGTAATTATTCTTAAACAATTAAGCAATAATTTTAAGTGTCGGAATGACTCATTCAAATTTCCAAGAAAGATGACTCTTTCAGATACTATCCATACTCATTTCAGCTGGTAATAATTCAACTTTTGTTTTAGAAGAAGAAAAAAATATACAATTTGAATTGTTTCCTTCAGTATGACTTCAATGCAGAAACTGCTCGTGCAGCATGTGTTTTAAGTTCTGATCATTGCAAAATGATTTCCCATGTGTCAACATCCTCACTGGGAGTAATTCGGTATGAAGAAAATAACAAAACATGGGTTATCCATAAAAAAATGTCCAAGCAGAATGAACAGAATCAGGTGTCCTATTGACTTTTCAAAGACATAAATATAGTACAAATAATATAGGTTAAAAAAGACACTGACTACAATTTAGATAATTTCCCCTTGCCAGTTCAACTTTAGCTACTATCTACTTCATTAGCATATTAATTGTTTTGACTCTGAAATTGCCCATTAGAGAGATCACAGATCAAGACCAAAATGTCAGTAGTGCTTTATGTCTAGAGATCGTTAACAAATTATATTCCTTATTCACTAGCAGTGTGAAAATAACGTGATCTCATTAGTTTCCATGGGTATTTGTACATTCTTACTGGCACACATACATTCTCATATCTTTGGACAAAGGTATTTTCAACCAACATGATCAATTTGGAAATGGGCGTATTAGTTATGAATTTTTTGCAATCATCAAAATATAAGTGCTATCATGCAGCAAATATTCATGCACTGAAAATCATTTCATCCTTAAATCCTTTTAATTTCTGTCTAACTTTTAAACTCTTGCTAGGTTTAGGGTTTGGGTTAGGGGTATTTTAAAAGTGCAATCAGCAATTGTTAAATGAGTAAAAATTGAGTAAATGAGTAAAAAACAATAAATTAATTGTAGTTTGCAGTTTGGAAATTCTATGATATTCATAGCAAACTTAATTCATGGAATAATGGATTTAATTGTGTTTTTATTAAATTAGATAAATTAAGTATATTTAATGTCATCACATTTATGTAACACAGTTAACATTGGAATGGTATAACAGCTACTTTTACCCTAAGTTTTTCATGCGTCTATGTTTGGACATTGTTTTAAACAGAACTCAAATTTCAAAGAGTTATTAGTTTCAATCTGCAGTAAAATAAAAAAAAAAACATCAACAAAATCAGCTCTTTTCCCAGGAATACATTGCAATTTATGAAAAAAGGGTTTTAGGAGAACGGGAAGACAGCCCTTGTCAGAGTTCCAGATTTTGATAACACACAAGCATCTCAATTCGCAGAGCATTTCAGTGGAGTCATCTGTTTTACTGGAGATTTACTTTTTTGGTTTGTGTGTGTGTGTGTGAGTGTGTGTGTTTGTCAGGAGAAAATAAAGGACATTTCAGTGTGAGCCTAGCTGTAACGACCTACCAAAACACATGTGTCTTTGTGTTAGCTGCCCAAATCACTTGATGGGACTGGAGGCTATTTTTTGGAGCGCACCAAAAATGTCACACATATTTTTACATGCTTCTGACATTCTGAAACATCATAAAAAGAAACTGCCTTTCAAACGTTTCTGTTATAATTAAATAAAAAAAAATGTAATGTGTATATGTCATTGTATAATGTATTCATACGTAAAGCTCTTCAAAGGTTCAGATTATCTTCAGTTCAGTCATGACAACTCTCGTAAAGATTTAGCATGTTGATGTGGGTATGGCATATTGATAGGAAATTGGTTTTACCAGATTAGGTCTGCTGCTGCTGCTGCAAGAGCAAGTATGGACACTTGCTACTGCTAGAAAATGCTAAGTAATTCTGAGTTAAGCATGAGGACATAATGCTTCTTCTGCACAGTTAGACAAAGTGTAAGACATGCTGCATTTAGCATGTATAACATGCTGCTGCACAAATAGACATTACAAACAATCCCCATGTAGCAGATACACGCGGTGGAGGTGGGTTTCAGAGAAACAACTCTCACAGGGCGCAAAGGTAAAACCAGACTATTTGTGAAACTGAGCAATATAAATGGTAAACAAAGAGTGATGATTGGATACCCAATTACATGCCAAAGGACCAATCAGCTTACACCATGCATGCCGATTGGTTTAACCACATGATATGGCTATCATGGTGCTTCGGTTGGCCGCCTCAGTATGGAGCTCTATAGCTCTTTTTTTGTTTGTTTGTTTGTCCTGTGTTTAGTCATTTATTTCAGATAAGTTTTACAAGAGACAAGCTGCTGAATATTTGGCAGCTCATGTCAGACAATGTTTTAACGGTTTTTGATTATTCAGACTTTTTGCTGGACATTTTAGTTGGAGGAGCAGCGGTGCTGTACAAGCGCGTTAAAAGCTACAAACGAGGAAAGCGAGCCAGTGCGCTGGTCAAGATCCATCAGCACGCCTTTCAAATGTATATGTGGGCATGACATTTTGAAAGAATATTTGTCTTGGTTATGCTGCTGCAGAAAAAATACAGAAACTTGCTACTGCTGCACAATTAGACAAAACGCATTACATGCAGGTATGACATGCTGCTGCCAAACTAGACATTACAAGCAATCCCTTACAAAGCAGGGAAGCTGCAAAAAATGCATAATACATAAACACAAAACACCACCCCCCAACAAAAGCTGATCTATTAACAAGACTTGTGTACTGCTACTGCTTAAAAGGGACATGTGGACTGAGTGTATGCTAGCTAGGTGTGCCTTTGGCCACTGGCCAAATGGCGTAACACTACTGAACAAAATTTCTATGTGTGCCTCAGCGTGCTTGGCCGAATGGCCTAAAAGGCTAGTGACTTAACTAATAATGTGTACCTGAACCAGGAATATCCAGAACTTATTTAAATAGTGATGCAGACTAGATATGTGTAATTTTTTTTTTATATCTAATGATTTAAGAGAGCAAAGCGTGCCAGCCAGATTTGGCTTTCTTTGTTAAAGACACATTTCTATTTGTCATGGCCAAAAGCAGACCTTACCATGCAAGTTGGTAGAGGCAAAGTCCCAGCAACCACCAGAGTGGAGCATTTTCAGAGGAAAATTCCCACAGCACGCTGCAGAAAATCTGGCTTATCTGCAAAACTGAGCCATTTAAATGTCAGTAAAAGGAAGAGACACAAGTTGATTGGCTACCGGATTACATGTCAAAGGACCAATCAGCTTACACTATGCATGCAAGTGAAAGTGATAACAAGTTCAAATAACAGCTTACGCCACATAGAGTTGCATGGCTGAACTTTGGTCATTCACTTTAATGAATGTAAAATTACAGTAGGTACGCTTGAGTGAAGTTTAAAAAAAAAAAATGTCTAAACTTGTAATTTAGCACATCATAACCATTTTAAAAATGATTACACAATAATAGGTCTAAATATTTTTGAGTTGTTTGTGAACCACACCTAATGTTACTGAGGTATTTATACATAAAGCAAACTAATGCATATATAACAATTAATGTATTTTATTTATATATTTACAGTTGTACTTTATTTCTGAATTGTTATATCATATTATGTATTGCATTTCAGATCAGACTGAAACATCAGTTCAAATGTAGAACATACTGGATTGTCAAGGTGGTTTAAACAGGGTCCAAAATCAACTTTTTCCACATATACCATTGGCAAATGAATTGAGAAAATTACAAGCCAGAACTATTTTGTAAGTAGCCATGAAACTGAAATGTACTGTATGTTGCATATTCTCCTTATTAATACATTTATTTTTCAAGCCATTCTCCTGGTAGTGAAATACCACCTCACAAAAAAATCTAAATAAAAAATGCTGAGAGCCTATGTTATTCTGTTTGTCAAATTTTATAACACCAAATGTGTTGCCACATGAAGTTCTGAAGACACATAAAATAACTGTTTAAGTATTTGTGTTTCTTCCTAAACTTCTGGTGCACTTAGTTAACAGCTGACATGCAACACTCAATTAGATTTATGTTAGTGAAACGTATACCTTGGATTTGATTCACTCATGTTTCAAATGTCAGATAATAATAATATATATTTTTTTAATTAAAAAGGTTTATTTAACCATTCCTTCTGGCCAACAGGATAGTAACTTTATTTAATATGTTATTATTAATAATATTGCTGTTGTTATTGTACAGTAGCTTGTAGGCTGTGCTTGAGGACAGGGATCATTTCAGGTAGCCCTAAGCTCACAATCTCTGTACCTCATTGGCATCTCTGTGCCAGTAGACCTGACATCCTTTCTGACAATTAACCTCTTCAGCAAAGGTTACTGGGGCTTTGCCATGACCCAACCTTTTCAAATCAGGGAGAGGCTAAATTGTTGAAGCGGCCCATCAAAAGTAAATTCACTAATCAGCCCCGATTCTGCCTCTTCTTGTCTCATTAGAGAGGTCATTGGGAATTCCCTTAATGAGTTTTAAATCCTGTTGTGTGGCCACATAGCTGAATAGGGGGATGAGGGCTGAATTGCTCATGTGGAGAGGTGACATGATGGAGAACTGGAGTGAAGGAAGGTGTGAGTGAAGTGGAGGTAAAGTACAGGATCAAATAGAGTCAGAGTTTGAAAAAAAAAATATCACCTCAAGTTATTTAGATTAGAGGAGTTTGGGAAGGTAACAGGGCTAGTGAGGCAGTAAGGGGTTACTGTAGTTTACACTCCGATAACACTCTCATTGAGAGACACTCTGTGGTGAACGGCTGGAGGCTGTTTTTATTGTCCATGAGTTATAAAATATTAAAATTAGAACTATTTATTGAAAAGCTGTTGCCATGCTTATGAAATAATCAGTAACACTTCACAATAAGGTTGTATTTCAAAAAACAGTTAGGCATAGCCTTAGACATCATTAACTAATATAACAATATTTTTTACTGCATATATTAATCTTTTTTTTTTTTTTTTTTTGTAAGTTATCTTGTATTCAATTAGTTTTGCTGCAAAGTCTAGTATAGTAAATGGGGTATGTTTTCGCAATGGAATATTGTATGCATTGTGTTAATAAATTAATTAGGTAAATAAAATATATAATAATCATCAATAATGTAAACGTTTTAATATTATTGATGTATAAAGTATAATTAAATATGAAATTAAGTGATAAAAATAAGTGATAATTATTCAATTTAATCTGTCCTGGTTGGGTGTTCAGTACAATCATTAACATTCTGTAGTGCTTCCTCTTTCAGCAACCCACACCAGAGGAAACACAACCTGATGTTGTCATCTTTTCATGTTGTCAATGTTGTGCAACATCCTTATGACAACATTGAAAAAATGCTAAGACATTAGAGTAATTTTGAATACATGCTACATTTTTATTTAAATGCTCTAAATTATTAATTGAAGGAAATTAGATTAGATTGATGTGATAAGACAACACTCCCAATGTGTAATGAAGGACTGTCTGGGATTATCCTTGCTCATACTGTATGTGCTATATGAAATGTTCATGCACTTCCTGTTGCTGATGCTGCAGTTGGAAACAAATGTAAACTCCTAGTGCAGGGTTCCTCAATTAGTTTTCACCAAGGGCCAAATTCTGCCAACAATACAAAGCCAAGGGCCACCGGCCACAATGTTATGACTACAATGTTTGCACTGCTATTATTATTATTGTTGTTGTTGTTGCTGTTGTTTTTGTTTTTTAAAAGTGTAACAATATACATTTTCTGATTGTTTTTTTTAATTCTCAGTAGTCTTTTATTCAACCAGTTATGAAAATGTTTGTATTCAGATACAGAAAACTAAAGAACTTTGCCTGTTGAATATTAAAAACAAATGAACAAACAAAAAATCTGGATCTCCATGTCTGCCATGCGAGTCAACTGCTCGTGCTCATCTCCAGACTGGATCTCTTCTCTTCACTTTCCCTAATTGAAGATTAAATTATTAGACCTATCAGCATTAATATTTTTATTGTTCTTACTTAGATTTTATGGGGATCATGTACTCACCATTCAATGCGAGAAGTGACATTGACAGGCTGAAGCAATACCTCTGATGTTGGGGCTATATTCTGTTGTAGCAATCCTGAGACACTGATCAAGATGAACACTGGACAGTCTATCCTGGTTCTTGATGATGTTCATTATAGAAAACGATGACTCACAGATGTAAGTGGAGGGGAACATTGATAGGAAAATTGCAATGATTCTGCTGTTCTTGAATTTAGCTTGAGAAACCACTTTTGTCCAAAAGTCGCTCACACTGGCCTCCTTGTGTTGCTCTCTGAGAAAATCAGACTTTGACATTTCCAAAATCTCCAGCTGCAAAGATGCTTCATCTAAGGATGAAACCAGGCGTTTGGCCTCAGCAGTCCATTGTCCATCTGCTGGGACTGAAAATGGATGTCTTAGGAAGAGAAGTAGTTCACTTGACAGGTTAAAGCTCTCAAATCGCTCCTTGAAATTATCTGCCAGTCTCGCCACGAAGTCACGCATTAGCGGGTCCTCTCGCGTCTGGTGTTTCTTGAAATGCTGTTGCAAATGTGGAAAGTGTAGCTTTCTCCCTTGAAGATCCCGTTCAAAAAGTGGCAGCTTTAAACGAAAAGCTTCAACTGCCTCGTACATGTCTGCAATGGTGTGGTTCTTGCCTTGCAATTGCATATTAAGCTGATTTAAGTGAGAAAAAAAACGAACGTATGCCATCTCTGCGCTGTCATTCAGAAACATCAGAACTCAACATCATCAACTCTGCCTTATGGCTCTGAAGGCTGCTTAAAAATGAACAAAGTTCATTTTGAAGTTCACACACTCTCTCCAGCACACGGCCCTTGCTCAGCCATCGGACATCGTTGTGCAGCAAAAGATCATGCCGTTCTGCTGACATTTCTTCCAGCAAGGCTTGAGTTTAAAGTTTACCAGCCTCATCACCGTATCCATTGTCTCTTTTCCAGCGAGTTTAGCGCACAACACAGATTTATGAAATTATGCAGTGAAATCCTATGAGTGTTGGGTTAACAGCAGCTAGCCTGCTTATCAGGCCTCTGTGATGTCCAACCATTGATGGAGCCCCGTCAGTGACAACTGACACAACTTTGCTTAAATCCAATCTATTCTTTTCAAAAAACTGCATCAGTTCATTAAAATTAAATTATTTCTCCGGTTGTGCGCCCCTGTATTGACAGCAAACAAAGCAGCTCTTCACGGAAAACCTTCCCATCAAAAAATCTGACGAACACTGGCAGCTATTCAATGTCGGTTCGGTCGCAAGACGAGTCTATTGCAAGTGACATGACTTCTGCTTTCTTTATGTCGGATAAAAGATTGGACAGACACTAACCCGCCAATGCCTCTACTCTTCTTGTTGCTGAGTAATCAGATAATGGTACCTTCTGTAAAAGATCCACTACCATTTTCTTCATTTTGCCATCGTGATTTAAAACTTCCTCCACCATGTCAATTGCACAGGTTTTAATAAATTCGGCATCCGTGAACAGATTTTTTGCCTTTGCCAGGTTCCAAGCCACACGTAAGGACGCTGCAGTGGCATTCTCATGTATGGATGCGGCTTTGTAAATAACAGCAACTGATTGCTTGTAAGCTGAGACCAATTGTGTTACCTTCTGTTTGCGACTCTCAGAATGTTCTGTATAATTGCATTGAAATGCAATTGAAATGACGTTTGATGTTATCAGCCTTACAGACTACTATGGTCTGCGTGCATAACAAACACGCTGGATTTGCGTTGTGATGGTCAGGCAAAATAAAGCAAAATTGTTCAGTCCATTCACATTTGAATCGTCTATTTTCCGTGTCCACTTTTCTTTTCACACTCACCATGTTTACGCTGTCAGACAAAGCTGTCAATGATGCTGCGTTTGAATTTTCGCGCCAGCAACGTGCTACGCGGACATTACCATGACAATACTATTTGAAAGCGCCGGCCAAAAAATTATTATCTCACGGGCCAGATATGGCCCGCGGGCCGCCAATTGAGGAACCCTGCCCTAGTGTGAGTCATTTCAGAGGAATGCAAGTAGATAGGATGAACTTCCTCTTTACAAAACACCTGGATGTTGTTGATTTAAAAACTGTTGCTTAGTTCATTAAAAACAAAAACACATTGAATTTCTTTAAATAGACAGAATGTGTGTGCTTACGGGTTCACCACGGAGGAGACTTGAGATTTGGTAAAACATTTAGATCCAGATTGGGTCTTTTCCATCAAATAGAGTGCACAATGAAGCCCTTGTGTTCACATCTCAACATACATACAACAGGATGTTTGTTCGTTTGTTTGTTTTCTCATTTCAGTAGTTTATTATCTAATTTAAGGATCTTGCCTTGGAAATTCCCTGTTGGACCATGTCTTGGATTTGGAGATATCACAAGTCTTCCACCATTTTATTCTGTAATGAATGGGATTATAATCACATCAAAAATACACGCTAATGCAAATTGATGATAAAGCCTTGAGTTTCATTAATCATAATACTGTATTAAAGTCAAAATAGCACCATGCATGCCTGTGACCTGAGGTTTGAGACTGTTTATTTTTCACTATAACTGATTTGTGCTATTTTTACTGGAGTTTATTAAATGTTTGATCTGAAAGTGAATAACAACTTAATGTTGGTCTGTTCATCGTACAAAGTGATTGTGTCACTTCAGAAGAATTCTGAAGTGACACAGAAGAATGCATGAGTTGCATGGACTACTTTTTAGGTGCTTTTTTAACCTTTAAATGGAGTCACCATCAGTGTCAGAAATTAACTTTTTTTTATGAATGGCCAATGTTTGGCCCTGGATTTGATTTTTAGGGCCATTTTCTATCTTTTTTATGTTTTTTTCTTGCCATTTAAAACAAACTGTCTCATCCATTGACATTTTAACCAATTAATAATAAAAAAAAATTCTAAAAGGCTTTATTTCCTTTTACCATAAAATTCAACATCAACTCATTCTTTGTGTTCTGTAAAAGAAAGTCAAATTCATGTTTCTAATGATACTATTGTGTGATGTGCATTCTCAAGTTCACTGTTGACAAATAAGAGACATTCTCTGGTAAACCAAGCCAGTTTGTCAATTCTTTTGTAATAATGGTATACAGTTGAGCATGTGGAAGCTGCAGCACACCCACTTTTTGTTTTGCATGTTTATTTCCCACGATCTGCTCTCCACACCAAAGATGGACAAAATACCAGTGGTGGTGCCAGCGCTTTGCAAACCACAGTGTAACTTGTGTGCATGCATATTTTATTATTTTACATTATTATTTCCGTTATATTTAACCAGGTATTCCCTAGAAGTATTTTATATTTATTTTATTCGTTTGCACATTATTAATATTATTGATTGTTTTTTTTTTTGTTTTTTTCACGTTTCCATAACATATGCTTCAAACAGCGAAGAACGTTCCACCAGGCAAGATTAAAAGGATCGCTTGAACACCTATGAAACAAATAATTTATGATGAGTGCTTCCTCCTTGTTACTTTCATGTCACAAAAGAAAACACCAGTAATAGCTTCCCTTTCCTAGCGCTCAGTGACTATTCACTCAGGGTCCTGGACTGATGTGGACTTTCCAGACACAAAAGATACTGCTGGCATGTAGTCAAGGCGCCTCCCTTCATGTAGAGTTTTCATAGCCATAATTGTTACTTAAAATATGCTTTCTCTGAGTGAAGGGAAATGACTATTACTGTCAGTCTTTTCTTTTGATGTGTTTCATTGCAGTAAATCAGGGGGTGGTTATACATTCCAACCTTGAGTTTTTTAGACAGGAAATTTAACAGACAAGAGAGGAGAGGCCATTTTAATCCATGCTGTGTAAACATTATTTACAGTACCTTGTAGTTTATGGAAGCAAGCAAATATCTTAATATTAACATATCTCAAATAGAATAATGTTGCTAATGGTGCCTTGTTATATGTAGTGCATCAGTTTCCTGGTGTAATAAACAATTGTGGCACCGTAACAATGACTTCAAAATCACTTTCACACAAATCAATATAATTGTTTTTTTTTTTTTTTTTTGGTTCCTGGGCAGTAAGTGTTATTTCCTAATTGCTTGTGTCTCAAAAGTATAGAAAATTGCTATTATTCCCCACAAACTTTGCTTTTGTGACCAGGACAGTGATATTTTGAAATATACCTATTTCCAATGAAATATTCACATGAATTCAGAAAAAAAAAAAAAAAATGAATCCAAATGAACATGTATTTATACTAAAGTAATACAAAAATGAGTAGTTTTTTGAGTAAATCACTTTCACGAATCAGTCCCCAAATGTAATCTCCCGTCAAGTTCTCGTTATACTGTCCTTGGTAGCGGCGTTCAAATTCCAGTATATCCTGATGGAAGCACTCGTCTTGCTCCTCTGAGTATGCACCCATGTTCTACTTGAATTTATTAAGATGAACAACAAGGATATGGATTTCAGAGGTGGAGCTGAGGATAGAAACATATATTACCCCCAAACAAAAAGACCTCAAAGACTTGATTTGAGATCTTGGTCTCACCAAGTCCAATGCCAAGCTTTTGATGTCAAGCAGTGGAACATGTTGGATGAAAGTGTGCACATAATTTGAAAGCGAAGAGTGTGAGATCTTGTTGACAATACAGCTGTCATCACTACCACTAACACAATTGAGAAAGAGATCCTTATGGATTTATAACCTGAGATGTTCAGCATGATCATGCTATTGATTAATTAAACAGGAATTGGGGGCTGATTTTCACTTCAAGCAAATTGGTAAGTGCTATTTGCATTGTTATAGCAACATTATTTGTTTCAAGTGTAAATTAGGCTGTTTCCTTATGGGTCTCCATGGCGGTTTTACCAAGTTTCCCTGATATCTTTGCATTTGGGACAGCAGAGACACCAAGGTGCTCTACCACAGGTGGGACTGGGACCGAGTTCTCTGTGGGGAGTAACAATGTCAATTGGGAGCCACTGGTGGACCCCCAGAAGGTGCTGATGCCACCACTGCACATCAAATTGGGCCTTATGAAACAATTTGTCAGAGGTCTAGATGAGTCGGCAGCCTTCAAGTACCTTCAAGAGTTCTTCCCTAATCTGTCTGAGGCAAAGGTCAAAGCTGTTGTCTTCGTTGGACCACAGATAAAGGAGATTCTGGAGTGCAATGAATTCCCCATGAAGCTCACTAGGAAGGAGAAAGCGGTTAGGAAAAGATTTGTCGCAGTGGTTCGGGGCTTCCTGGGCAATCAAACTATGATTGGACTATGATTGGCTGAAAACTATGTGGAGCTGGTTGAGACTGTTATTCTATTAGGAAATAACACTTACTACCCAGAAACAAATATTGTGTTACATATTGTTAACAGTTCATAAACACTTTGACATGTTCTTCACATAATACTATCTTATGACATCTATACACTTTTACAAGGCAATGTATTTAAAAAAAAAATTACATAATGAACTACATTTACAATCACGTTCAAATGTGATCAGATTGCGAAATCGCTCAACAGATGGCATTTGAAAAGTAAAGGACTAAATTACTGAGGACTAAGGACTGCAGTATATCAGAGATGTCAGTAGATACACCACAATATGATGTAGTTGCTTCTGCAATTGCCTTTTCCATGTCACATTTGCTTTTTCTAACACTACTGTTTAGGTTTGTGTTTAAGGTTTAGGGCAGGGAGGTCGGTTTTGTTGATTTAAAACTCAATAGAGCATTAACCTTAAAAACCACTTCTGTTTTCTGCAATAGTTTTACTCCCTTAAAGCGTCACACAGTGAACATTCCAACTCAGAACTACAGCATTACATGTATTGAACCAAGTTAATAAATTCTGTGAAATATCAACACAGTCACATAATCTTAATTTCCTGAGATCCACTTTACAATATTGTGGCAGGGCAGAGGGTGTGGCCGGGTCATGATGATACACACCCGGTCCCGTATCAGGCTAATCAAGCCTCCTAGAGGGATAAGGGCCAATGGCAGACGGTGGTGCGATGAGAGAGAGATAATTCTTGGACATGTCCGTCATATGTGTGTTTGTCCTTTTAAGTTCATTATTAAAGCCTTATTTATGTTGACAAGCCGGATCCTTTCCCTTGAACTAACTTTACACTGGTGCCGAAATCCGGGAAGGAGGAGGGATACACCGTAGTAGAGTTCTCACCCATACCATCCAACCCAACGGAGCAGCCATGGCCATCTGCCGGGGGATGAGGAGCCCAGCCGCCTGGAAGCGTAGGAACGGCCGCCGACCGCGAGGGGAGAAGGGGCTCCTAGCCAACCGCCTAGAGCGGTCAGGGCCGCTGCCAGGGGCGGAAGAGTCCCCTTCTAGCCGCTGAAATGCGGCGGGGTCTGAGACCGCCGACCATGAGCGGGGAGGGGCTCGAGGACCGACCGCCTGGAGCGGGAGAACCGCTGCCAGGGGCGGGGGAGACCCCTTCGGCTCCCCGAGAATGCGGTGGGGCGTTCCGTCCAACAGGGGCTGGAGGACTGCCTCTGATCTGCCCAGAGAGGCGCGGCTGTTGTCCGTTAGAGGGTGGAGGAGTGGCCGAGGAACAAGCTACAGCGTATCAGAGAACCGGCAAGTAGTTCTTTTTTTTTATCCCTCTCTCCTCTTTCTCTCTCACTGCCGCTCTGCGTTGGCCTTTTTCCCTCTCTTTTAAATTGTCACATTTTAATTATTTCTGTTTCCCTCCCCTTGTCCCCTCCCTCATCCAGGTAGACGGGGATGACCTGCCGGCAGACGACACAGAAGGCGCGCCCCTCCCCAAGGAAAGGGGGGGATGTACGTCAGTCCGGGGGCTCCACAGCCCGAAAGAACAAGGGAGGAATGTGGCAGAGCGGAGGGCGGGGCCGGGTCGTGATGATACACACCCAGTCCCGTATCAGGCTTATCAAGCCTCCGAGAGGGATAAGGGCCGATAGCAGACGGTGGTGCGATGAGAGAGAGATCATTTACAGACATGTCCGTCATATGTGTGTTTGTCCTTTTAAGTTTATTATTAAAGCCTTATTTATGTTGACAAGCCGGTTCTCGCCTCCTCCTTTCCCTTGAACTAACTTTACAAATATATTTATTGTTATTATGCAATCATGACAAAGCAGGTTTGTGTTTTACAACTTCTTGGTCCATACAGTTGCTACCCATGCAAATAAATCTGATCTAATTTTAGTTCACCACTCAAAGAATATCCTTAATGATCCTGCAGACCTTCCTTTCCTTAACCAATGCACTAAATCAAAAAGGTGATTCTTTGCTATGGGAGTGTGTGCTGCCTGTAACTACATTAGCCACCAGTGGTGACAGTGTCTCTCATATAGGAAGAAGAATAACAAAGAAAACTTTTTCATGCATGGGCCATGAAACCCACCACTCCAGGGCTCTGTCCCAAGCAAAACACATTGTGTCATGACTGAAAGCCTCTACCTTTTTCTGCAGATACATGGTGTAGCATTTCCAAACTGTGGCTGAACGCTCTGTCAACATTGTCTGTTATAACAAGAGACTACAGTGGGAGGTAAGGGAGCTGTGTACTCAGGCCGAGCTCGGTTTCTCCCGTGAGTGATGAGTATCCAGTCAGACATACCAGACGCTTCATCTTTGATTTGTTGTCCCAGCAACCTGGCACCTCCAAGCCAACCCACCAGACTACTTTTTTGATCCTCACCGCCAACAAAAACCATAATCATTTGACAAGCTGCTGTATACTCCACCACCTCCCCAGCATTCCCTGAACCCCCACCATTACACACCCTCTACACCGTCCAGCTATCAGAAATATTGGTACTTCCACTTTTACTTCTTCTTTAAGAGAATTGCAAGAAGTCCCCAAAGATTTCAGCCTCCAAAGAAACGTGAAGAAACCTAAATTTAACTCCAACGAGGAATAGATGCAATTGCATGCACAAAGGAATGCAGAAAGATCACATTGCTCTTTTAAATAAGGGCATCATGTACATTAAAAGTAAAATTAGTGTAAATTAGGGCAACTCTGGTTATATTTATTTAAAGAATTTGTCATGTTGTAATGCCATTGTGACATTTTCTTGACATTGTGCTGGGTGAACTGATATTTTTTCATTTAATTACCACTTCCTTATTTTTAGAACAATGAAATTATAGAGAATGCTCACAATAGTGGCGGTTTCTTAGGGTCAGCAAAGTCTTCTCTGCTGGCGTAACATGGCTTATAAATAAATATATTTTCCTCCTTTTATTCTTCTTCATTTACCTTTTTGCCTATGTATTTTCAATCGCTTTCCACTCCTAATTCATCTACAAACAGATAGAAACTAAATGTTTGTCCAATCAGAATTTATTACTTGATGCTTACAAGCAAAGCATGACAACCGTTTCACAAATTGCATGCTCGAAGCCATGCTCCTTAGCCAAAGCAGTGCATGAGTCTGAGCTCCATGCCATTAAGCATTCAGGATTTCTACAGAATCTCTCAACACTGCAGTGAATAGGTATCTAAAGTCAGATTGTCAGATTCATCTTCCAATCAGATTGATTTATTTGTTCTTGGTGGGTGTGGTATTTAGGATATGTCCCAGTCCATGTCCTCTAGCTGGCCTTGAGTGATGCAATCATGCTTTAAGTGATGTTATTTGAAAGTGAAGAGCGCGAGATCTTGCTGACGAGACGGCTGTCATCACTGCCGCTATCACAATTGAGAAAGAGATCCTTATTGATTTAAAAACCTGAGCTGTTCTGCATGATCACGTGATTGATTCATTAAACAGGAATTCGGGGCTAATTTTCACTTCAAGCAAATTGGTAAGTCCTTTTTGCATTGTTATAGCAACATTATTTTGTTTTAAGTGTAAATTAGGCTGCTTGAGCATTCGGTGGCGGATCAGGTTTTGAAAAGTAACCATGTACCCTGACGAAACAAAATTACAAATATTATTAGAGAGCTTTTTCTTGGTATTAGACCTAATTGGTTCTGGCTTTGTGTGGACGTGTTTTTAAAATGTCAATTGGTATTATTAGTTCACTGCCACATAATGTATGATGAATTCATACGGTGTCTTATTCACTGTGAAACTGGGTTTTCTTAAATTGCATGAATCACAATGAAGGCCTAGAGTTCAAATGCATGGGTTGCGGCTGGCTTACAGTAATGTTTCCATGACATAAAATTCAATGATAAATTCAAAATAGTCCAATGCATTAATAAAATACATTCTTCTTTTTATCTTTAATTTGTATCTTATTTTTAATGTCTTCATATGCCACTACATATTCAAGGTATTCTTTCAGCCAAAAAAAAAAAAACATCCAGCCAAAAAAAAAAAAAAAAAATACATTCTTTCTACAAGGAAACATCATTTTTAGCAGTATATCATTACTGTGGATTCACACCTTTCTTTGAGGTGCCAGTGATTTCAATACAATCATCTTAGAAACATCAGCTCATGTACACTTGCTGTCGAAGAACATAACAAGAGTGGCAATAAAGAAAGATCTCTGTAGGATAAAATCCAAGAACAACATGAGGCCTGAGAACACAACACTGAAACAACGCCAGATTAGACCAACTTAGATTTCTAGATAAACAATATGGGTAAAGACATTTAGTGTGCACTTCTCTAAAAGACTGGTAGACCCATCGTCATCCAATGAAATCTTTAGAGTGGCTTTTGTTCAACAAAGTGATTAGTCAATACTGCGTGAGTCTGTATTAGTCAATACTGCTACTTTCGCATTTTGTGACAATAGCTTTCATTTGCATATTAAACGCTCACTTGCTTTTGTGTCAAGCGCTCATTGTGTTGACGTCAAAAACTGAGGCTTGTGTTATTAGAGAAGAGGCTTTGTATTATGTATCATTAAAAACCTGTAACCTAGGGCATTCAATCATTCAGACATGTAGCATTATGCCAATATTCTACGCTTCTCAAACTCACACAAGCCATACAGTACATGGCGGCACATCACAGAGTGAATATTTCATTACTGTAATGAAACGAGCTGGGTCAACAGAAGATGACTCCTACTTAAATATGAGCATTCATTTTTGGGGTTTTTGAAATTGGCCAGGCATTCCCAGACACAAACACATTTGTAGCTGGGCCCATTGACAGAAATACTGTAGCTGTGTCTTCCACCAGTGTGTGTTAACACAATAGCCTTAACACTTTGGTCAGATTTTGGAATGGTCCCTATTGTATAGCAGGGATTTTTAAAGGTAAGTAATATGGATCCAGAAAGTCTGCCATAAATTTCCCATTCCCTCCGACAAAAATTGCCATGGCATTTGTCTGTTGCGGCTGTTGTTTGCTTTGGCTTTATTTTTTGGTGTTAACAGTTGAAATGGAACTCGACCCATAATGACTGGTAATGTGATTCTGGCTTAGCTTGTTGACCAACAAGCCTGAAACACAGATAGCCTGTG
Source organism: Moxostoma hubbsi (assembly GCA_032164185.1). Lineage (NCBI taxonomy): Eukaryota > Metazoa > Chordata > Actinopteri > Cypriniformes > Catostomidae > Moxostoma > Moxostoma hubbsi. The sequence goes on along the minus strand of JAVLUX010000011.1, from coordinate 19,335,130 downwards.
TTGTGTTGGTTAGCTGATGTGCTTGCAAAGTGACATACATTTATCTGAAAAAGTATTTGGACACTTAAAAAATTTGGAATTTCATTGGATTAGAAATAAAATACCATACCAAGTGGCATCTTTGATTTATTTATACGACAGGTCTATTGAATGCTTGATTCTGACTGGTTGACAGATGTTTTAAGGTGTGCTGTTAATTTCCAGTAAACACAGAGCTATGAAGTAGTTCCAGGTCTTGACCGCATAATGGTTCCATATCACTTTGCCAATTGTTTTCCATTATTTCAAAGATTCGTACAGGCTACCAAAGCAAAATAACCAATTATTACAAAGACATTGGCCATGTACAATGGATAAGAAATACAATGTCTATAATATCCTAAATTTATTTCAATTTCGATTTACAATCACTCTTGCACTCCCTCTCACTCTCTTTCGCAATCATGCATATGCACATATATACCCACACACACTTAGAGAGCAACGTTACACCAGCACCCCAGGGACACCCCATCAATACAACAGTATACACGTACACACACACGTGGACACCAATACTTTCTGTATACGCATTACACACACACTTAGCTGACAGAGGAAAAGCCTTCAAGTCAGCACACACATGCATGTCAGTGGGGTTGAAAACAGTTGTTAAAGTTTACAACGGAAAAGCTATATACAAAAATTGTGACACTGTGCTGCTGAGAAGTGTGCTTAAACTTACTTGGTCATTTTGAAGTGATGTTACTTCTGATGAGAGCTGAAACAAATAAAGGTCGGAGGTGAGCTTCCCTCCCTCCAGGATATATATAACAGACGGTGTGTGAATAAAGCTCGGAGGATCATCAGAGACTCCAGTCACCCAAGTCATGGGCTGCTTTCACTGCTTCCATCAGGCAGGCAGTATCGCAGCATCAGGACCCGCACCACCCGACTACATGACAGCTTCTTCCCACAAGCAATAAGACTTTTGAACACATGATCTCTCACGATCAACAATCAGCCCTGCACTTTATTAATCATCACTCTGTCAATATATTCTCCCAATTCAATTAGTGTTTATATATATTTATACCCGTATCTAGTGTATGTGTATTCTACATTGTGTGTATTGTGTACATTTGTTATGTAAATTGTTGTGTAAGTATGTGTACATTTGTTATGTAAATTGTTTTGTGTAAATATGTTGTTTATTGTAAAGTGGTATATGTCTCATCACTGTCATGACTGCTATGTTACTCGGAACTGCACACAAGAATTTCACCTACTGTTGCACTCGTGTACACAGTAGTGTGACAATAAAGTGATTTGATTTGATTTGATTTGATTTGACACATGCAATCTCAGTTTTCTCTCAGAGTTTCTCCTTTATGATCAAATCAAACACAAACTCACACATAAACGCACACACACATGCCCAAATGCATAAATTTTTCTTCAGTGGCAGAAGAAAGTAGTTCCACTTACAATAGCGTTTCAGGGACTAAAATCAGAAATAGTCTAGAAATAAAACACTTAAAGATGTCTTAAGGTGTGATAACCATATCATAAGTGGAATAATTGACTCTGGCCTATTGAATTAGTGAAAAATAATGCACACCCATGGCCACTCCGCTGCATGTCGTGACCGTATTGCCACCTCGGGTGTACATTATTTTTCAATAATTAAACAGTCTGTCATCAATTATTCCTTACATACAGTATATATGTATATATATTAGGGCTGTCAATTGATTTCATTTTTTTATTGAATTAATTACATGATGTCCCGATTAAATAATCATGATTAATTGCATTTAATCGCATATACAAATATTTGCTGAGAAAGCCCCTCAAATAACAATAATTCAATATATAATGATGAAATAATTATACATAATTATCTTTAAATATATAAAAATTCTATATATAAATGATTAACTCTTCTGCCACAAGAATGTAATGCATTTTAATTATCTGAATATTTTTTATTATATATATATATATATATATATATATATATATATATATATATATATATATATATACACAAACACAATTTTTAGGGTGCAATGAATATTAGAACAGAGAACAACCCATTGTCAGTATACAAAATGTTCAATGAAAATGTCTTAACTTTCACTATAGAATGAATAGTGAGGAAATTCTGGCTTTAGTGTTAAGTGTTTAGAGTTAAAGGTGTATTCAGTAGTTTGGAGCCAATATAAAAAGTTTAACACATTACCTTGAATTGTGAAGTTTGATCCAAATGTTGTACACTCACAAGAGATGAAGACTGTTCTCATAATAGTTTCTATAAAAAGTGTTTTATTCTACATGGTGCGGGTCACCACCTTCAGTGTGTTTCACCATGTTGAAATCACATGACCTGCGGTGTTTCACTAAACATCAAAGATCAGAATACTCACGCTCATTGGCTACTGCCTGTGTAGATACTCTATGCTTAGAACATTGTTGTTTGGTGACGTGAAGAGCGAAAAGAATCAGAATGAGCTTTGTTGCACACACAAGGAATTTGTCATGGTGACAGAACACAATAGAACATACTTTTTTATCGTGCTTTAGCAGAGGAGACAATGGGAGATCTAATAGCTGTACTGCCAAAGAAACAAAAAAAAATGTCTGAACCAACTTGCAAGCAAGAAGACAGAAAGACCGGCAAAGGCAGTAAACATCGGTAACGGTAAGGAATATACATATTAATTCTTTAGATTGTTAGATTCGACAATGATTGTTGTGGATTTTGTGTAAACCATGACGTTGGTTGAAGTTCCTGAAATACAGTATTCATGGACATGCGAAATTTGATCATCAGAAACAATTCTAAAATTTCCTTTACCATAACAATCTGTATCGCTAGATAATTGAGGTTTATTTTACGCTAAGCAGTTCTCTAATAAACTGTGAACTACAGGAACTGTACATGTTTCCCAGGTATCAGAATAATGAAGAATACTGTTTGTAATCATGGATCACACATGAGGACAGGAGATATTTGAAGGGCTAGCATAAGTGGTGATAGGGAGGCGGAGCTTCCAGGAAGATGGACATAAACCAAAGCTGTGCTGACAGCATTTACATGACCTGCCAGAGCATCCCACTCTTAAGGTTTGTTCTAAGCTAAAATGACACAAAACACACATACTTTCATACATGCTGACGTACACACTCACAAATACATCCATTGAGCAAACATTGCCTTTATGTTGAAAACTAGAGTACATTTGACAGCCAAACCCTTCGCTTTTGCTTTTTCCTTTCTTGCACAGGTTCTGACAATCTCTGTTTCTTTTGAGGGCTGAAATAAACCCCCAATCCTTCAACCGAGTACTCAAACGCCATTGCACTTCCAAGCCAAATTGTCCGAATGCTACATATTTGTGGCTGCACTGGATGACCACAATTTACAAAATTACTAAATGTAGAGTATTTGTCAACATGCTGAAGAAAATTTCAGGACAGCTACCAAAGTCCAGATCTGAAGCAATAAGAAGGCATAGGCACATAAAGAATATAATAAAGAAGTATAGAATTTTAATCACTTAATAAAGAGTAAGGAAAGTTAAAGGAAAAAAAAAGGAATATAAATTTTACTCAAAATTATTAAACTTCATACAAAATTATTTGGACTGCTCTCACACATGATTTCAGGAAATAAGGAGCATTGCTGTAAACTGAACATTATTTTCTTATCACTCCAAACCTATTCTCATGGTTTTTGAAGCCAACAGCTTCAGCTCTGGTCAGTTTCAAAGGCATAACTACATTCTATCTTTCCTCTTCCCTCTCGCTCTCCCACACTCCCTTCAGCAGTCCCTGATAACATGACATCCTGTTTAACTCAAACAAGCTCCTCTCCGACAGACTAACCTGATGTTGTGATAGAAATAGTGTTTTATTCTTCTGTCTGCCCGACAGCGCTGTGAAACGCTCATTCATTCCCGCTTTCGTCCTCCTACACACTCCCTCGCTTATCATTTCTGCTGCTAAATCTACCTGACAGGCCCCTCACAGGTAAACTTAATCCTCTCTGCGGCCTCTCTCTCTCAGGCTCTCCCTGTCTCTCTCTCTCTCTCTCTCTCTCTCTGTTGTGATTCAGACAACAGTGGGTGGGATCAAACAAGCATCCTCTCCTTGTTGTGGCTTGTTGTGCGTGCTTTACCAAGAGCTGACATTTGAACAAGGCAGTATCTTTTCTGTTGTTTTGTTATCCTCATAAAGTCAACAGGAATTTTTTTTTTTTTTTTACAACTTTTAGAAAGATTTACTGTTAACAAATGAACATGACAAATGAATAAACAGATGCAAGGGCCTGATATACTTTATTAGTCACACTGGATGAAGATGTACAAAAAAAATAACTGTAAAAACTTTTTTTAAAGGAATAGTTCATGCAAAAAAATTCAAATTCTCGCATCATTTACTCGCCCTAATGGCATCCCAGATGTGTATGACTTTGTCTTCTACTGAACAATAACTTTTTTAGAAGAATGTTTCAGCTCTGTAGGTCCCCCCAATGCAAGTAAATGGATACCAACTTTTTGAAGCTCCAAAATCCACATAAAGGGAGCATAAAAGTAATCCATGTGAATCCAGTTGTTAAATCCATGTGGTCAGACACAATATGATAGGTGTGAGCAGGGGTGGAAAGAGTACTGAAAAATCATACTCAAGTAGAAGTACTGTTACTTCCCCAAAACATTTTTCTGAGTAGAGTAAAAGTAGCTGTCCTAAAAGCTACTCATGTAAGAGTAAAAGAGTAGCCAATTTAAAAGTACTCATGAGTAGTGAGTATTGAGTACCAAGTTGCAAAACCTATGCCCCATTATAATAGACACTGCATGCCGACTTTTAAAATATATCACTTATCTATGATAAACACTTCATGAAACTGAACCCCCAAAAAATAAAAGGGAGACATGATATCAGAAATGAAAATATTAAAAAGTTATTTTCAGTTCACTGATCTCCATTTTAAATCGTAATGTATGAAACAACTACATTAAAATCAGTTTATGTGTAGGACCTAAATTTCCCTTAACGCAGACAGAGCAATATTGTTGTGCATAAAACATGTTCAAAACAATGCAAGGAATGAAAAAAAGACTAAATAAGCAGGATCACTTGGCACGTCATATCCTGCACAATAGTGGAGGTAGAGCATGCATGGGAAAAGTTGTTTGATACAGGGGCTACATCACGCTTAAAAATGAATAATTAACCCAAAAATGAAAATTCTCTCATCATTTACTTACCCTCATGCCATCCTGGATGTATATGACTTTCTTTCTTCAAATTTAGGTTTTTAGAAGAATATCTCAGTTCTTTTGGTCCATACAATGAAAGTGAATCGGTGCTAAAATATTGAAGCGCCACAAATCACATAAATCAGCATAAAAGTTGTCTAATCCATGTGCCTCCAGTGGTTTAATCCATGTCTTCAGAAGCAATATGACATATGTGGTGAGAAACAGATCAATATTTAATTCCTTTTTTCTAATTCTCCTCCCTGCTCAGTCAATCTCCACTTTAACTTTCACTTTCTTCTTGTGTTTTTGGTGATTCACATTCTTCATGCACATCACCACCTAGAGAAGAGAGAGGGCAGAGAGAAGAATTTCTAGCAAAAATTGATTCAAATATTTATCTGTTTCACACCCACACCTGTCATATCAATCCTGAAGACATGCTAATGAATTAAAACACTGGAGTTGTATGTATTACTTTTATGCAGTTTTTGGAGCATCAAAAATGTGGCACCCCTTCACTTAGATTGAATGGTCCTACAGAGCTGAAATATTCTTCTAAAAATCTTAATTTGTGCTCTGCTGAAGAAAGAAAGTCATAGACAGATGGCATGAGGGTGAGTAAATGTTAAGAGTTTTAATTTTTGTGTGAATTATTTCTTTAAGTAGCACATGGGGGGGGGGGCACATTTTCCTCCTTTTGAGATACAATGTTCCACAATGATTTAGTTATTGTATCTTTTATGCCCAGACATAGTTGTGTTCTCATTCTCATGCATGATGCACAATTTTCTGAAGTTTGAGACTGGTGGAATATTCTCCTGAAGTATTGCTCTGCAAATGTTGATACCTTTCTATCTTTATAAAGGCTAAGCATAGCTATAAATTATATTTTATATTTTAAATACTATATTATTATACCAATTAACACACACTCTACATCAGGGGTTGGTATTAGTAAAAATGTAGCTGTTTTATTTTATTACATTAATACTTTTAAAGCTACTCAAGTTATTCAGCCAAAAGTAGTGAGTGGCTTTCTTGTTTCCTAGATATTTTTGTTTGATTAATAGCCTACTAGACAGTAATATATATGACATAGCCTACTAGACAGTGCTCAATTCATTTACATGTACACTTCAAGTTCAACATTTTGATGCAAATATGCTTTTTGTCCAACTGTTTAAATTCACTTTAGACATAAATGACTGCTTTTACATTAAATCCTCATCAAGACTGGCAATGGCGGAATTATCAATGTATTTGACCATTTAGGCGTGTACCCGCATTAGAGCTCGAACATTAGCCGCCTGTCAATACAAACAGAGCGCAGCTACAGACATCAGGAAATAAAAAGTTTCATCTAGATCAAACAACCAGTGGTGCTTTTGCTATCATGATTGATATAATGAACACCCCTGTTCTAGATGTAGATAATGGGCTAAATATAGAAATCTACTCAAAAGTTTGATCGAGGACATCTCTCTTTTTTCCAATAAACATCTAAATTGTTTTATTATACAGCCCTATTGATAACATTGCATTACTCTCTCACAGCAGCCCAATAATCTAGTGATAGATAGTTAAATTACAGGCTACATTACAGACACACAGATTCTAGTAAGCAGAAATATTAAATTTACCTTGATATGTTTCTTCAAATTAGAGGAAGGATTAATGCTGAAATCTGGCTTGAGCAAGTTAAACTCGCATGACACAATCATGCAATTGACCTTTTTCACTGTGAAAAGTCCTTCCAGGTAATGCTATGATGTTCAGGTGTTGAAATGTGCTTGAAGCATATTCCACAGTTGGCACCTGGGGTGTATTCCAGAAAGCTGGGTTAACTTACCATCAGATTAACCCTGAACTCTGGGTTGATTAACCCATCACCTGCTTACTCGTGGTATGTCGGTTCCAAAACACCTGTGTCGAGTTAGTTTAATCAACCTACTGCTAATAACCTCGAGTTAATGCGCGTGCACGGCGAACATATAAAGGCATTTTCAATGGAACGCCGAATTCAGGAGTCACCATGGAAACTAAGGGTGAAAAGTTGCGTGCCGCCTACTTCTCCGAAGCTGAGTTAGAATTTTTAATGTTGGCTTATGAGGAGTTCAAGCCCATTATAATGAAAAAAAGCAATACAGCTGCATATGCGAGGGAAAGACAATTGGCTTGGCAAAAAATAACTGAGAGTAAATGCGTAATTTTTTTTATTTTTTTTTATTACATTTTAAATATGCTTGCCTTTCTTTTGTTAATTTGCAAAGTTGAACAATTGTCTTTTTGAGCATGTGGCATGACTCGACAAGCATTTGCTTTTCTCTACATCAGTTTCTTAAGAATACACTGCAATGTATATTGACAAGAAATATTTAGGCGTCTTGTTTTATAAGGTGTAATCCTTCTGGAGCCAAAAGAACTCTTTCCCAAGTCAAAATGAAGCACAAAAACATTCTCCAAAAAGGTAATATTTTATTTTAACTGTTGTAAGATCAATGTCTTAAGTTACTTTTACAGTATTCTTCCTATATAGCTAATAGAAAGAAGGCTGAGGCCCGTCTAACTGGCGGGGGTCCACCTCCACCTCCTCTCACCCCATCTGAGGAGTTGGCTCTCTCACTTAATAAAGGTCGCCCTGTGGTTGATGGTATTCCAGAGGGAACTTCGTCAGACTTAGCTACCTCCCACAACAACTCAAGTGACTTGGTACAATGTAGGTATACCATATTAGTACTTATGATTATTTAGTCATACGTTTGGACAAAACGATCATTATTAACTCTTGTCATTAGGAAGAAGGCTAAATGCTTCCCAAATGCAGTCATTGTTTCACTTGTGCATTATGCATACATATTCTATTTTACAGCATATGCTGTATACAGTAATCTGTTTTTTTATTCTTGCATGTTCCTAATGCCTTTATTCAGTGTCTGTCATACTTTAGTAATTTACACATTGAGTATCTTTTTTTTTTCTTGCAGTTGCTGATGGACGCATTGTATTATTGGATCCTCCTGAAACCACACAGTCTGTCACAATTGTTAGTGATGCATTTTAAGAACCAGTTGCTTTTAGATCTTTCACTTTGTCTGCCAGACAAAGTAACCTTGCATATTTCCACTCTAGGATGATGATGAAGAGACCACATCTGCTGTGACAGAATTAGAAAGTGCTGGGAGACCCACAGAGGTATGATGCATATACTGGACAATGCATAGCTTTTTAGATGGAGTGAAAAATGTGTAATTTGTCCTGTGACAGAATCTAGCTGGGGATGTACATGCAGATGATGGTCCATCTACCTCTACACATAATCTTAGCAGTGTAAGAACTTGTCCCTGGTTGTCCTTATTTACATAATGTTACTATGTGGCAGATTTTCTTCTTTAACCATCTTATTTACTTTGCCTTCCTAGTTGTCTGCAAAGGAGCTGTATAAGGTCCATCTATTAAGGCAAATTAAAAAAACTGACATGGAAATGGACCTTATACAGCTTCAGATAGATGAGAAAAGGCTGGCCATTAAAAAGGACAAACTTGAAATAGAACTACTGGAGCATCGCCTTAAGGTGAGAATCATATGTGAACATGAATCTGTTATTTTTTTTGTGTGTGTATAAAGCAATAAATACAAATCTTCATTGTCTCTTTTATTTCAGGATATAAAGAAACAGAACACATTAAATAAAGTGATTTTGACAAACCATGTCTCTAAGCCTTCTGCCATCTCTGTGATCTGCCAGATTCAATGGGTGTTGTTCTAGGTCATCTTCATCAGGACAGGGGGGATGCCTCTCTCCTCTTATTGTGGCAATGTTGTGAAGTACCACACAAGCAACTGTGATGTCACATGCCCTATTTGGAGTGACCCTGAGCCCACGCAGACACTGAAACCTCGCCTTCAGAATGCCTATTGTCATCTCCACCTTGGCCCGTGTTCTGCTGTGAGACAGGTTGAAGCGTGTCTGTGGTCCGGGCTCAGGATCAGGGTAGGGTGTCATCATATAGGGGAGGCAAGGGTATCCTCTGTCCCCCAGCAAGTAACCATAGAAGTGTCCTGTAATGTTTGAGGTGTTTTGTAAATGTAATAAAGACTACAAGCATTTGTCTAACAAAACGTACCCTGTTGAAATTTGTTGCACAGAGATGACTCTCTAAATATTCGGGCGTCATGTACAGACCCAGGCCATTTTGCCTCAACATTAGTGATGAGGTGGGTTGCATCACATATTACCTGTGGAGAACAATAAGTTTATTAGGCCTATTTGTAACACCAATATTAAGGAGCCAAAATATAGCTACCTGCACGTTGATGCTATGCACAGACTTCCTATTAACATAGTCTCCCTCATTGATAGATGGAGCTTTAATAGGAATGTGGGTGCCATCAATGCACCCAATCACGTTTGGGAACCCTGAAATTAAGATTAATTACAAATTTAAGAAGTCTGTGTAGCCTTTATGTGTGTGCAGTCAAAATAAACCTATTAAGAAATGTAATTTAATTGAAGTAGATGACAGAATTTCTGAGAGCAAACCTGCAACCCTGTAGAATTCTTCTTTAATAAAGCGCACAGGTTTATGGCCAGGGAACTGTACAAAAGTGTGTAGAAACCGTTTCAGTGCCATGCATACTGTACGAACGGCTCTACACACTGTTGTCTTTCCCACATGCTCTGCATCGCCCACATTGTAGAGAAAACTCCCCGTAGCGAAAAAGCGCAGAGCAATACAAAGAATTTTTCGGCGCTAAGCGCTGACCCGCGGTTTGTCACGTTTGAGATGTGTGGTTTTAGTAGGTTTGTTAAATAAATTAACGACTCCCTAGAAAAACGATAGCGCTCTTGCAAATATTCGTTAGGATAAGAAAATACATCGATACGTGGTCTTATCACCCTCTCACGGCGGAAAAACCCTCGTATAATCTGTGCCTCTACGTCCACAGGATCCTCATCAAAAGGGCACGCCATGCTCGGAAACCTCTCTGAAACAAACTAACCCTGAAACATAACCTGCTCCGGAGCAGGTTATCCTCAGAGAGTCAGTTGCTATGGTTACTTACATAACCCGAAAGTTACCTCCGTTTTTGGAACCGAAGCAGAGGTTATCCGCTTTCTTACTCCTAAACTTACCCGGGTAAGTCACATAACCTGCTTTCTGGAATACACCCCTGATCTACAGCTGCCGTTATTTATTTATTTTTTTACGTGTGATTTTATTTGACGTGAGTCACGAGACACTCCCTAGCCAATCATGTTGATAGATAAAAATAAAATCAGGACAGGGAAGTAGCAAACACAAATGATGTGCTAAAATGTACTCAAGAAAAAGTAAAAGTATACAATTTAAAAAAAAGTGGAATTCTTGGGAAAAAGTAGTTCATTATAGTAGCGTGAGTATTTGAAATTTGTTACTTTACACCCCTAGGTGTGTGTGAGATACAGATCAATAATCTATCAGTCATTTTTTTATCATAAATTGTCCTCCCTGCCCAGTCGGGGGCGAGATGCATGAAGAATGTGAATCACCAAAAACACAAGTAGTCAAAGTCACTTTATTAAACACAACAACAGATTATCAATGTGCTGTACAATAATAATACATTAAACATCATTTGAAATAATTAAAATAACAATAAACAATCCAGCAACAACAGTCCTCTGCTTATGAATTAAGTTTTATTAAAAATGAATGAAAATAATATTTTTAGCCCAGTTTTAAAAATTGACAATTTTGAAGCTGCTCTAAATTGCAGGGGTAAACCATTCCAAAGCTTATTTGCAACTTCTGCAAAAGCATGTTCACCCCTAAGCTTAAAGGGGACCTATTATGCAAAATACACTTTTACATGGTGTTTTAACATAAATGTGGGTTGGCAGTGTGTACACAACCACCTTATAATGATAAAAATCCACCCAGTCTTTTTTAAAAATATCCCCATTAATCATAGGCACTGTCTCAGAACAAGCCGTTCACAGATTCTGTACAAAAATAGCAAAAAAAAAAAAAAAAAAGACTATCATGTCAATTTAAGATAACTTCATGTACATGCTGGGCATTTTGGTTAGTCAGTTTTTTTTCCCCAATCCATGGCTGACATACAGTTAAGTCTTGGATTTTGTTTTATTTGCTACTTTGTCACCTTTGTTCTCAATAAACTGCATATGGGTTCGAAATTGCATCACACCTTTTTCTCCATAACCCCTGGTTATAGGACAATCTTGCTCACTGAATACATTTATTCATGCCGTTCTACGACTTATGTATTTATATAATTGCATCAGTAATGGGAAGACTAGTGATGCTGATGCATTCACCTCAATATGTGCCAGTTTAATATCAGAGACTGTTGCAGAGAAACATAAGCAAAAAAAAACATTGAGTGTACCTAAATGTATTAAAAGTACATTCTGCTTTATTCATTTATTCTTGTATTTGCTAGTAGTTGGTGTGTATTGCACACTTTCAAAGGAAGATGGGTTTGAACTGCTTAGCGCTCATATTCCAGCATATTCTGCTGAAAAAAAAGACACTTGGTTTGACTATCATGACGTGAACGCATTTCTGGTTGGGATTCAGCACACACGTGAACACAAAGACAATGAAATCAAAGGTGGTGCTGACAGTAAACACACATAAAAAAAACACTTCAAACACTTTCTTTTATGCAGACACATAATGGTACTATGGGGAGAAGGTTATCGTACACACTCACTCACAACGTGGCGTGGGAGGTGATGATGGCCGTGACAGCCGTGTGTACAGTAATCAGAGGCTGGTCACTTCCTGCAGACTTCCCTCTTCAGCCCACCAGCTTCAACACGCTGCTTCCCCCTGCAGATTAGCTCTGCTGTTTCCTGATTGCCGATGAAAGGGGTCTAACACAGGGTCTGAGTTCAGTTGCACACTTTTTCTGTTGCCTGGATCTTGTGTCATAATGGGGCACATGTTGCAGAGAGAGAAGGAAGAGAGGAGATCTATCTACATATTTTACATCCATCTATTTTATGATGTGGTCCAAAGATGAAACCCCATCTTGCATATCACTTAAGCAACACTCTGCCATATCTGTAGATAATCAGAAGCAGTGCTTGTAAGGATCACAGGTGCTCACCGTCTCAGCAGACCTTGCATGTGAGAACTTACAAATGTATGCTTGGATTGACAAATGGCTTTCCATGCTCTTTAGGTACATCTTGAATGAGCAGATTTCCTGTATCATTTGTCTATTGTACTCAGGAACACTCAGAACCAGCACTGTCCACACAAACACACACTCAAACCTACAGTTCCTATCCTTTGTCAAATTTGTCAAGACACTTGAGCATCCGGCCTTCTTTATCGACAAACCTGAGGGCAGCTATGACAGGCCTGAGGAAACGCAAGAGACCAGCTCTAGAGTAAATTTAGCCATGACCTGACAGCCTGTCTCTTTGTCTGCTTGACGCATTACTCTGGATGCCGCTGATTACGATTCGGAGCTCATTGAGGCTTCTGCATTACTTTGAGATATCACCATAATATTTCCCCTCTCAACTGTCTTTATCTCCATGCTTTAACTGACAACAACAAGAGCTAAACTTCATAATGCATACATTAGCAATCCTACAAGAGCCAAATTATTTGTCCAGTTTGTTACTGTGTGCTTGTACATTTATTGTAGGTGTAGATCTGGTGCTACTTTACCCACTCAGAATGGATAGAAACAACAGGAATGGCACAGAGGAATCCAGCAACACTTGCAGAGGAAAAACTATAGTAGACTTAATAACATTAACTAATGCGTATCAGCACATAGCCTTCAGGGCTAAGATAACAATACATGACATGATCATTTAAAACAACTCTGACCAATGAAAGCACACTTAAACAACCAATCATATTGGGCTCTGGAATTTAATCCATGCTAATTATTAGGTTAATTAGGGACGTGCATTACCTCAATCATTCAATCAGTCAAGTCACTCAAATAATCACAGTGTCAGAATGGTGTATCAAATAGAAAACAGAACAAATGCCCATATACAAATATAGATTAAAAAAAGATATATAAATCAAGACACAATTTTTCAACACCAAACATAAAAGCATCAGAAATAAACAACAGAAGAACCCTCATGATTACAAAAAGTATTGTAAAAATTCCTTCAATGAGAAAATCCTCATTCATCCCTCTTGGAAATACACTTTTAAAGTCAAAACTAAAAGCTTGTCTCTTTTTCCTCATAAAATCAATACCCTCTCCTCTCGTACTCTATTTTATTTGTTCAATACCCTAAAAGAAAAAGGATGATAATGGATGATTAGATTCATTAAAGTGCCTTGCATCAAGACTGTTTTTAAGTTTTTAAAATTCTTCTCCCTGCCAGTAGGGGGTAATATGCACGAACAATGCAAATCACCAAACACAAATGAAGGACTTAAATACTGAATGGCTTCTCACCCGCACCTATCATATCACTTCTGAAGATATGAATTTAACCAGTGGAGTCATATGGGTTACTTTTATGCTGTCTTAGTGCATTTTGAAGCTTCAGAATTTGGAACCCATTCACTTGCATTGTTAGGACCTACAGAGCTGAAAAATACCTCTAAAAAATTTTTTTGTGTTCTGCAGAAGAATGAAAGTCATGCACACCTGAGATGGCATGAGGTTGAGCAGGGGCGGACTGGCCTTTGGGAGCGCTGGGAGTTTTGGCGCGCTGGGTAACTTGTAGTGATGGGTTGTTCATGAAAGTTTTGTTCTTTTTGAACTAATCTTCTATGTGACTCAGAAGAACGAGTAGTGCTTTGTTCATTTTGTGTTGGCCACGCATGTGCATTCCGCAACCTCCGTTCATCTGTTATTGTGAAAACTGCATAAGCGCTGTACAGGAAACAGAAATGATTAGTTCACCTTTCAACTCTTTTGGTATGAGTCGTTCGTTCTTTTGTCATGTGACAGATGAACTATGCTATGCATTGCTTGCACAGGAAACAGAAAATATTAGTTCATCTCTCTGTATCATTTCTGTTTCTCATAATTTGGCCTTGGCTGCATTATCAATTTTTCCTTATTGGGACAATAATCAAAGTTTGCGTGAGTATACATGTTGGGGGGGATTTGGCTATTCAAAATGTAACATTTTAATTTAATTCTGCTCAAATTAAAGAAATGACTTGAATAAAGATTTGTTCATTTTGCTGAACGAGACTCAAAGATTCAAGTCAGTGAAATGATCCGATCTTCCCATCACTAGTAATTTGGGTCGGCCCTTTACTATGTAAGTACCAGCCCCTCCTATAGTCGAAATAGGCAGCCGTCCTGGGCTCCAACATGCCAGCGCAGACCCCTTTACAGAGTGAATGTTCAATGAACTCTATAAGGTAAAGCTGATACAATAGGTTTAATTGACTTTAAATTTTAGGCATTGTCATCAGTGCCTGCAGTGTGACAATTTCTTCATCTAACTAATTTAAATATAATTTTATGATCTTTTTTAACTATATATACACATATATTATTATTATTATTATACTTGTTGTTTCCACAACCTTACTCTGTAAAAAAAATTAATGGCAAAAGACTGTAAAAGTGTTACAGAAATAAAATGTTAATTGATTAATGGATATTAATCATAAATATTAATAAGTCAAAACAGTCGTTTTACAATAAAATGTTGTAAAAATAGCATTTTTAGATGTAATAAGTATGATTTCCCTGTATAATTAATGGTAAAAATGAACATTATGTTTAACAAGAGAGTACATGTACTTTGTAAATTATTGTTAAATTTATGGTTAAAAAAAAAAAAAAAACAGTAATTGGGCATTCCCACAATTCCCATCATATTTCATTATATTTTATGGGAATAGTTATGTTTCTTCTGTTTTCTTCTGTTTTATATTTGATGTAGTATAATTCATGTTTAATGCATTATTTAAATTTCACATGTGTTACCCTGATGGTGTTTAGTGTTTGTGTGAGTGATGCAGTACTGTCGCTATATGTTTAGTGGTCATTTCTCCTGGAGGAGCCACTATTGGTGAACTTCATGTCATCATGTGCATTTCTGTAATATAAGATGATTAGCAATATATTATAAAGTAAAAAGCTGATTTGTACAGTTTTAGAAGGTTAATATCAAGTTTATGATGTTTTATTACTGTAAATTTAACAGTTCATTCTGGCAACCACAGCTGCCAGTTTTTTGAGTAAAAACAACAGGATTTTTTCAGTGTATATTAACTAATAGAATAGTTTATTTGCACTTCTAGAAAAAAGTTGAAAGGTGATTAAGATCTTTAAAAACTTTGAAGAAATGCTGACATGTCACAGCACATAAAATACACATTTACCCTTGAACTTTCATGTACATTTTAGCCTAACATCTGTATGTGTATGGAAAAAGTTTTTGGACATGTTATTTGTCAGATCTTTAAAGTGCTTATTTTTAGTGCTTTCTCTAAAAAGAATCCAGTTTTAAAGTTGACAATTTTTTGCACCTGTGAGACCCGTTGTCATGACTAGCAGTCAATAGAAATCGTTTTTTTGTTTTTTGTTTTTTTACACAAAAATGTGAAATTTAGCCGGATGTGTTATGGTGTGGTGTGTTGCGGGCCGGGTTTGGTGGGATGCAGTGGGCCAGAAAGTCCAGGGCCTTTTTTTAGTCCCAGTCCACCCCTAAGGGTGAGTAAATGATGAGAGAATTTTCATTTCTACCAGAAAGACTCGGGAGAATAACGCTAGTGCAATTAACCATTTATTGACAGCTCAACAAGCAATATAATGATAAGTTCTTTGGCGTAGGCCCCGTCCGAAGCTCCCAGTCCGGGGGTCCGGACTCTGCATTTCCTGCCTGGCGGTGGAGGCAGGGGCGCAGCCGACCCCCAATGATGTATGGGAAGGGACCATCCTGGTGGTGGTGGGGAGGATGGAAGGGAAGAAATCGTCTTGGTGGTGGGGAGGGTGGAGGTGAATGAAAGCGTCAGCATCTGCGAACTCAGACAAGTGTAAGTACCCATCTTTTATACTGCAAGTGTTAGAACGTGATTGGATAAAAGAGAAGGAATGAGTGACGTAACAATTGAGTCTTCCTGGCAGAACTTATGCTAGAGCTTCCATTTTTGGGTAAAATATCCCTTTAAGGACTTTTTCACTTTTGCAAGGAACACAAATGTTTTGTTATGTGGTGTTATGTTGCACAGTTTGTTATGTTGAGCAGTATTTTCACTTTTTTAACTATTTTACATATTCTTTCATTTCAGTATAAAGATGGACAAAAGAGGTGAAGACCTGTTGTGCAAGAATTCAAGAAAATTGCAACAGTGTTACAATTTATTTCACTAATTCAATTATTTCTCTTAAAAACAATGATTTGTCTGACCTTTAGCAATGGACATTTCAATGCAATCAAAAGATTTAGTACAATTAAATTGTCAGTTTAGCTGGATTATTTGCCACTACGCCGTTTCCAGTACGATTACATTTTCCACATATTATGAACTTTAATATATATATATATTGATGCTTTTGGATTGTAATATATCATTGCTGGTGTCATTTGTTTAATTGTAGATGACTTAAATACAGACACTGTATTAAATACCCCTTTTTGTCAACATTATAAAAATGGGAATACTTTTGTCAGCAATATTTATTCATGTATTGAGTAAACAGTTAAACGAGCAATTGAGAGAAATTATCCATAAATCATATAATGATCCAGTGATCCTTTTACGTTCAGTAATAGTTAAAGACAGGAATTAGAGAGTGAAATCATAATATATCTGATCTTACAATCTTCTTTGCATGCAGCAGTGATGTGTGGAAACAACATGAGAGCAGCAAATGCCAAGAAATTTAAGTAACAAAATATCTCAAGAATTTATATTTGTTTAAATTGATTCATTTATATTCAGTGCATTTTTAAAACTAACAGAATTCTTGTAATCTGTAAACAGTTCTCTTGTTCCACTGACAAAAACTGCCAAGAAAATTGAGCGTAGGTGTGTTGCTGCAGGGATATACTGATGCAGCTTATGACATCCTATGAGGGAGATAATTATTGTGTGTGTGTGTGAGAGAGAGAGAGAGAGAGAGAGAGAGAGAGAGAGAGAGAGCATCTGAATGTCACCACCTGACACTACTCACGAGGGCCCCACAGTTTGATAGAGCCACAACAGGTGTGTGGAGCCACGGCAAACACCCTTGAAGTTTGGGTTTCAGCCCAGACTGCGCTGCATTTGCTCGTGACACTCACATTAGTCACCGACTTGATCGCCAGACCTCTAACTCTAATAGCCAGCTAGGTATATTAATCCCTCCCTTGGCCATAAATGTTAATAGCTTACTAGGTACGGTAATCTCTGCTGGTGACATTTGGTCTACCTTAATCTGAAGATGTATTAGAGGAGGTTGGGGAGAGAGGGACGGTTGGATATATGGATGGCTGGGCATGGGTGGAATTATAACAATCATAGTGTGGCGCAGACGGGTAAAAAGTATCATTAGGCTTAACCCACTACATCACACTCCTGTGCGTGCTAGGATGTCTAAATCCGGTCAGCCATGGGGGGTCCATATTTAATGCTCTCTGGGTAAAAATGACAGCATTAAGAGTAAGAGATATGTAATGTTATTCTGACGATGCTTACATTACAGAATGTAGAGTTGCTTAATTGTCTTAAATGTGAAACATGAATGTTGCTCTGGAAAAATGACAGAAAATTACGAGGTATATGATAAGTATTTCCAAGCATGTATGCATTTCTAAGATAATTTCTGAAGGAACTAAACTTTTTCTGAAAATGGAAAAATGTGGATATAAACAAAATAAATCATGTTTGAAGTTACAATTGAATTTCACAAAACAAGTATAGGTACAAAGAAATGCTGCAATTGTGTAGTCATAAAGTCTGATTTATTCATGGCAAGACACATGACATTTACAGAAAAGCATCTAAACAGGAACCTAGACAGGAAACGATCTGTTACACCATATTAATGCAGTAATCAGAACAAAAGTGAATCATACAGGGGCTAAGGTATTTAAACATACATTGCCATATTGTCATAAAGACCTTTGTAATTATTGTAATATACTGTAAAAAAAATTGCTGTAAATCTATGGCCAAATTCCTACAGCAATCTACTGTGATTCTTAAATACAGTAGTTTGCTGTTAAAAAATGTACATTCTGGGAGTTCAAGAGCAGGCTCACTGTGAAGTTACTATTTTTACGGTAAATACCTGTTCTATGCAAGGCTTTAGGGGAGAATTAACATTTTGGTGAAAGCTGTAGTGACATTTTGAAACCACATGTGAATTTTAGTTTGTGGCACATGGTTAGCGTTCATGATGTTTCAGACCAACACCTCTGTTCTTTATCATCTCACATCAGTCAAATAATAATAAAAAAAAAATCAACCTTTGAATCAGTGTACATATTAAATGTACAGTTTTGCCAGGATTGAACAGTGAATTTATTATGAAAAAAAAAAAAAAAAACCTGTACACAGTAAAATAACAGTATAGCACTGAATTGTGGGTTATATTGGTGAAATACCCTTAAACCTTTGCGCTTCCATAAGTATGTATGCTTTGGCAATGCATTGGGGCTACAAAAAAAAAAAAAAAAAAATACAAAATAAAATAAAAAAAACACCGACAAAAGATTTATTCAGACATAATAGAAGTCATAGTTAAATTAGTGTTGTTGTTTTGTTATCAATAGTTGTGTTTTGTTTGAAGGCGCTATTATGGTGATTAGTGTTCTCTTGAGCTGGCACCTTGGACCTTCTTTATTATTATATTATGTTCTTCCAGCCAGTCAATTTAAGTAAAACACAAGTTGTTGCACTGTGCTACTTGGAAGACAAAACCTAAGGTCAGACTGAATATCTGATCCTAACTTGCAAATATCCCCATATGAGGCAATAGTGATGCATTACACATAAAAACATAAAAGCAAAAACAGTAAAGATTATTTCAGCAAAATTATATCAGCAAATGGATTGTTTGATGTTTTTGATGAATTTACAGCATAACTCGAGTTGTTATCTAGACACACAGAAACCAACTCTCTGCATACAAAACACAACAATGGTGACAATAAACAAACATACTTTTACGTAAAAAAGTAAAAGCTGAACATTAAAATACAAGTAACTTAGACTTAGAAATTCTAAGTAATTTCTTCATGCCGCAGTGCATGCTGGGAACATAGCTGTTAATTTCAACAGCAGTAGATAGTATGTAATTTGACAGCTATATGCTGCTAAATTACAGTTGTATACTGTATCTGTAAAAACAGTATCTTGCTGTTCATTTCAGCCAGTTCGTTTCTCTTTTTTGTACAGTGTGATGAGAACTTGCTGTACAAGCACAAGACCTGCACATTGCATGTGTCATAAGCCCCTGACAAACATTCTGAATATTGTTACAAAATTGATAGCCCCTTAAAACACATCTTTTCCAAGACAAAAGTATAATAACATCATGCTTCCTCATCCAAAAGCACTAATCTTCCTTTTATTTTGTAATCAGATAGAGCAACCATATGCCCCTGCATATCACTCACTTAATTTTGGGTGAAACCAAGCCCTGACCTCCCCTCCCCAAAATAGTGTTATATTTCCAAGGTCTATTATTAATCTGTACTCCCCCCCCCCCCCCCCCCCCCCAGGATTACGCCAAGGCACTCCTCCACTTTTCTCTTTGGCACTTAGACTGGTATTATTGCCATAGATGCACTCAGATTAGTGATGTTTTTATGTTGACAGCCACTGTAGCTGGATTAGGCCATGCTTGTGGGATGCTGGGAAGGTACGTTTGTGTGTGTACATCAAGGGGTGAGGCCCTCGTCTTGTTTGACCAGCACCTAGAGCCTCCCCATGCTAACTGACAATAGGTTGGGAAAGACCCTCGCCCCACGCAGACATCCATTGTCCTGAGACGGAGAGCAGCCCAGTCACTGAGGGAGTGAAAAGGGTGCAGCTTTGATGAAGAGAGAGAGAGTGGTGGCAATGGAAATATGGAATAGAGTCCCATGGGTGTCATGAAAGTTGTTCGCAGTGCCTTACCCTACTGGACAGAGATTGTGTCTCTTGAAGTGTTGCAAGATGCACTTAGGCAACAAGTTTGTTAGTTTGGGAGGAGGGGTGACTAGGAGCTCATGTGGTTGCAGTATGGTCAACCTTTCCTCAGGTTTTGTTGACTCATTCTCTCAGTTCTCTTTTATATTTCCAAGAATTTGCAGATTTACACTCATTTTGACTAGACTAAACCATGTCTCTCAAGTCTACATGAGAGGCTAATGGCAGTTTAGATTATTTGTCTTTTTTTTCTTCGCCCACAGGTATTATGTCATGCAGTCAATGTCCTGGGTGCAGTGGCGGATTAAGGCATGGGCAACATGGGCAGTTGCCCAGGGATTCTCCTTTAAAATCACATACCCCCCAACAACTTTGGGGGCATGTTGAATTGGGTTTCGCCCAGGGCGCTAAACAAGCTAGAAACACTACTGCCTGGGTGCAAACTGGACTGGTGCTATAATAAGGCCAAACTAGTTAAAAAAAGATTCAAACCCTGAAGTTTGTTTCTGATTGATCAATGGTAGCATTATCTGAGGTCCTGTCAAATTCAATTGGTGATGAAGTGTCGATTGAAAAGCTATGTTTTATGAACACAATAAATTCCCACAGACTGCTGTTGCAATTGAAAATGTCTAGCAAATGCTGTAGCCTAATAGATTGACTTGTTCTCAAGACTCCCTGGGTCTTCCATGGTTAGTGTTTTTCTATTTTCGATAATTTCATATTTCACTTCACTGGTGAAAGGCATTGACAACTGCTCAGCTACGTCTGTCAGATTTTATGAAATATTTCATTTAAAAAAAAAATACTAATAATAAATTAAAAGAAAAGATTTGGCCTTTTTCAGTGATTCCAAAACAAATATGTAGGCTAACTAGCAATAAATAAATCCTAACAGTTTAACAAAACAAAATGCAGGGCACAGAAAAATGTCGTTATAAACAAGACAAAGGATCTTTTGGGAACAGAAGTATTGGGGTGAAATGTAAGTTGGGTTTACTGTGCCTGTCCTGTTAAATGAATATGAAGTCACGTTGGTTTTATGCAGGCAGGTTTCTATCATTGTGAATGGCAGTTGGAGAATCAGCAATTGAAAATATGCTGTTTTATCCTCGGAATGTATTAGTGAGAAATCTCGCGAGGGGAGATTATTCCAGTCAAAGTGAATGAGTAATGCAGCAGAACTTCTGCTGCCAATTTACACAACACCACACACAGAACGGTTAGCTGAGCACGCTATTCTTTCGTTTATTTCTCCAGAAAATAGGTCATAGTATCTCAGAATAAAAATAATGTTAGTACAAATAATCGACACAAATACATTTCTAGGTGAGGGCTTTATTTTCTCGACTTTGAGCCAATTTCACGCCACACTCATCATCAGCACAAACACACATTCATGAAAGTAGAAATGCATGAAGTGGGGGAAAAAAAGAGTGTAAGCGGCGTCCAGTGTTCACCCATTATTTCAGGTAGACATTGTTTAATAAATAAATAAATAAACATAATAATAATAACAATAATTTCGTACACTAACATTATGAATTATTAGCATCTAATTATATTTGCACCATGCGCAACGGGGCATTAAACGTGCAATGTTCAACCGATATTTATTTAAAAGCATCGATTGATTTAAACGCCTCCAGTGAAATCCAGTTGGTATTTAATGAGTAGCCTACATAAAACAGCACTAACACTTTATTGGTCAATTTGTAATCCATACAAAACGCAAATGTATGAATCTAGGGAGGGTAAATTTCTTCACACTGTACCAATCAGATGCGTCCTGCAATAACGGAGTGCTGTATTAAAATTAAAAGATTAAACAATTGTGTAAAGCTATAGGGGAAAGGGAAATACATTTTTATGATTTTCAGCATTTGGTGTAAACAATCACATTCAAGCCTCTGAAGCAACATTCTGATGTTTTTGGGCTACCTTAGATTTGTTTATGATTTGAGTTTCCTGATCGCCTGCTGAAACTAGTGCATAAAAAACTGTCTTGACGTGAGCAAAAAATGTCGCTAAACGCCATCGTTTAAAAAAAAAAGAAAAAGAAAAAAAAAAAAGA
This sequence comes from Moxostoma hubbsi, assembly GCA_032164185.1. Classification (NCBI taxonomy): domain Eukaryota; kingdom Metazoa; phylum Chordata; class Actinopteri; order Cypriniformes; family Catostomidae; genus Moxostoma; species Moxostoma hubbsi. The sequence goes on along the minus strand of JAVLUX010000011.1, from coordinate 19,312,729 downwards.
CCGAGAAGGCACAAATATATGCGTTTAAATGCAAACAGACTATACTGAACGCAGATAATCAGAAATAGCATATATTTGTGCAAAATATGCGACATTCATCGCAGTGCAAGACATGCAATCACAGGTAGAGAGAGAGAGAGAGAGAGAGAGAGAGAGAGAGAGCGCAGAGAGAGCGCGTGTGCACCACACACAGGTGAGCTACCTGTCAGATGACTGGAGCAGCGCGGCATTGGCAGCCTTACACTCATCTCTTCTTGCAAAGCCCCCGTTCCACACGATCATGCTATTGGTGTTCTTGTAACGAGCTGTTGCAATTCTCGCTGTTTTCCGCTTAGCACAGGATAGGTTATTTCAACCGCCTCACTTTTTCCAATGTCCCACCTGTACTGCAGAGCTATTTATGAGTCAGTAGATGGGACCACTTTGATCTGGTTTATCAAGCGACACCGCAGTCCCTCAGCCAGAGCGTCTCCATCTATCCCGCAATGTAAAGATAGGTGGCGTGTGTGTCAGAGTCTCGAAGCGCAAAAGTAAAAAGAGAGCGCAGAAATGTCATCTGAAGAGGCGGAACACGTCAGCGCGTCCTCAGGTTTGTTCCGTGTTGTGGCTCACAGAGATCAGTCCTAACCTGTCCATCAGGAATAACGGTCCCTCATTATAGAGCAGAGTCATCCTCAGCAAGCCAAACCTCTCTCTCACTCTCTCTGTGGCGCTTTCCTCCCCTCTAACCGGCTATTTTGGGAATATTCATATAGAATCGGGTAGGTGAGCTTGTTTCGTGTGTACTTCAGTCCTTGTGGATGCTTTTTATGCACACCTTTTGACTTTTTTATACCCCCTATCCGAATATGAGATTGCAATCAACTTAGCTGCAGCTGTTTACCGGTACAGGTGAGAAAGGTGCGCGCGCCTCACGGGTGGATGGTGACATACCAGCAGCTTCACTCGGGGATGATTATCATGTGCTCGTTATCAGTGCGTGTTTAACGCCGCTTTAAATAAACTTTCCCATTAGACAATAACATAACAATGTTTTTATTATATATATATATATAATATTTATATAGGGCCTATATATAATATTTATTAGCCTCTTATTTTAGACACTCACGGTGCATACATTGAAAATAAGATTAAAAAAAAGAAATGGCTCACTTTGATTTTGTCATCAGCATCCTGTTTGCTGTGAGTCACCGACTTATATTGCGAATTATATGTTTTCGTCTAAATTGTGATGAGAGGGTAATACTTTCTTGTTTCTTTGTTGGTTTGTTTGTTTATTATGGATTGATGTCGTGGGTTATTATTTAGAATTTGCCTGCATAGTTTCTACAAGCAGGGCACAGATGACGCTGCATATTTTTTTAACATTGTGCTACTAAATTGAAACTATTAAAGATTGAGGAATACAATTTTTTTATATAAATAAATTATTATTTGAAGTGTCCAAAAAATGCCCATTATAAAATGTATTGTAAGGGTTTTTGAAAACCACTTTCGGTTTCTTTTTAAGGTAAAATACAAACAAAACAAAAAAGCAAACAAACAAATATTTTCATAGACAATTGAAACGGTATCTTACATTTAAACAATTATCTGTTGCTCTCATAGTCCATTTAAGCCTAAATTAAGGGGATTTTCATTCTGTGGAAAAGTAGGCTAGCCTAAATGTGCGAAATGAAATTCGGTCAATCAGTAAAAGTCAGATAGTGTGGGGAAAAAAATTATAAATAATAAAAAAAATGATAAAGCCACCATGTGCATCGATCAGACTCTGTAAGAAAGTCACATACAAGTCTTGATGCCTTTTATCAACTTAAACTAGAATGAGAAAGAAAAAATAAAATAAAACTACCACTCATAGCATGTCCACTAAACACAAGTTGCCAAAACGTATGTGCTTTTCCTCTTCATTTTGTGAAATGTTCTATACACACAAAAAATGCATTATGGGAACTTGAAGGTGTTGGTGTGATCCGTCCCCCTTCATTCGCGCACTGACGCGCTGCTGTCCGATCACATACACACACACTTCAAAAGATCAGGCGACGCGCAGGACGCTCACGGTCCCTCTAAATAAACCCTCCTGGATAACTTCATTCGGACTTCTAAGTCACCATACCCCCAAAATATCGTCCGTTCTCCCGTGACCGACACGCGTCCTTCATTCCCAGAGAGTCCAATTGTTGCCGTGTGTGTGTTGGTTGCTAGATCTTGGACGAAGGAGCGGAGCCCATGCGGACTGCTGCCATCTGACCCACTCTTATCAATGAAGCAGGAGATCATGGCGGAGGGTCCCCGGTGTAAGAGGAGAAAACAGGCCAACCCGAGAAGAAAGAACGGTAAGAAAGTGTATTATGTCGAAAAACTGAACTCCGGCTTGTTCTCGCGTTTTTAAAACATTGTTAGATTTGGGTAGGATTGTGCGCTGTCATCTGAAGCCTTATTCAGGAGAATGTGGAAAACTCATAGACTGTGGCAACTGGACTGTAGTGTCATTATGGTTTAAATGTAATGATTTAAGGTGTTTTCCTTGTCGTGAAAAATGTTTAAGGTTTAAGTGTTGGAGGGAGAGTTGAGTAGCGGTCCTGCCGAGAGAGCGTCTATTATCTCACAGCACAAAACCGTTATGTGTGTGTGAGTGTGTGCGTGCGCGCCTCTTCTGCTGGACACAATACGGATTCAAAATATGACTATATACTTATGCGATTTGTTTGACGTGTTTTATGTGAATTGTTATACTTAGTTCCGTGTCAGGTTTTTAGTTTGGATTTAATGCTGTGGACATTTGTCTTTCGTGAAGTTGCAAGGAAGTGAACTACGACTGCTGTACAGGTTATGTGTTGGGACACTTTTCAGTCAGTTTCTTAATTCATAAATCGGCAAGTGTTATGGCGTTTTGATAGCATGGGCATTGATCACTGTTAAGGGCATTATTGAAGTAATTTAAAGAGAACAATTGGTTATGTGCTTGTTGCGATACAATGAAAAAAAGAAAAAGAAAAGAAAAGTAATGTTGTCACTGTAATTGTCTGAGGAGCATTTAAGGCACAAAGAAAAACTCACCTCCGAAATATCCTGAAAGTATCCCTCTCATTGTTCAGTGCTCCTTTTAATATGATTAATATTATTGTATTTTTATTTTTAAGAGGATATGGTTTATAGTAGTTGAAGCAGACTAGAACATGCGGATAATGTTGAGTTTACATCTCCAGTGGTGTGAATATTTTCAGTTGTTGTTTGAGAACATTTGCTAGGAATGAGGCCCATAGACCAAAACATTCATTGCTCACTGATTTAAGTTTTAGGGCATCTGAGTATTTTTACTTCCCTTACATGGGAAAGTGTCCAGAAGAACAACTAGAGGACTGAATAAATAATATCCTACATGTTCTAAAAATTGAGGTGTGTATAATGTTGGGTTGGGTTAAATGCCTAATGCGTGATTGCAAAGGTTTTTTTTTTTTGGTTTTTTTTCGTGTACGTAAGCTCTTATACCTAAATAATATATACAACATAAATATACCTAAATAATATAAAAAATACACACTTTAATAATGTCAATCACTGCATTTCAGTTTGATACTTTTAGATGAAATACTTTGAAAACTTTGCTCTTAACTTTAAATATAATAAAATAGAATTATTCTGCAGTCCTTACGATGTAGCCTATTTAAAATAGTCTTTTGTTTATTTAACGCACATACACATTTATCCTATCTAAAATTTATAATGATAACACTACATGTTAAAATTATGATAATTGAAAGAATCCAAATTAGTTTTTATATTTTACTTTCAGGCCACTTCGTTGGCCCTGTTCTCCTCAGACCGCTGCCCCACCCCACTGTTTCGAGGGCCCAATAGAAGGTCACATTAGGCCCTATGTGAAATTTGATCCGCTCTCTGGCTGCACTTGTGTTGTGGTTGTCATTTACCCACCCACACCCCTATCCTCCCCCCTTTTTCACAGCACGTCACATCCAGCTGTGAGGGCCAGCTTGACAAAACTGTCAGAGGCACAAGGATATAAAGTTGCAGCGTTCCATAGATTGTCGTGGTTCGGTTATTGTGTGTCGCTTTCTGTCATGACAGCTCACATAGCCAACTCTAAGCTTTTCACTATGCCCTTATGAGCTAAACTGAATTGTTTCCCCTCTCTTGAGATTTTTGTTATTATGCATGATTTGTATACAGAGCAATGTCTATGATGTTTCAGTGTGTTCAACAGCTGTTAATATTCACTCTAAAATTGCTTTGTGATTAATTCTCCTTTTTGGTTGGTGTTGAAACTGATGCTAGATCTATTAATACAAATGATCAGAACCTTTTGTGTGAAGGACGATTGAGTCACTGCAGTTAACAGATTAAATCACTTGTTTCTATGAAAGGAACATTGTGTGATATTTGTTCAGATGGCCTAAAGAGCCTAGCAGGTTCACAAAGACAAAGCGCTAAGACAATGGCCTGTCATAGGGCATCTCATTGGCATGGTCTTATAATCGGTAGTACCAGGGTATCTAGTGTACTGTCTTTGGCACGTATCATGCACAAACCGGGTCATTGTGAATGCAGCTGCAGCAGATACCTTTTACCCTCCTTCTTTAGCCACTTCCTACTAAATATGCCTTAAAAAAAGGATAAATTCTCACCATTATTTATTTACACATTTAAAAATAGAGATCTTGTTCTCTAAAACACACACACACACACACACACACATCTCAAGTAGCTCTCCGGCAGTACCATCATCTGTGCTGACCTGAATGCCTTTCATATCTGCTATGCCATGTTTCTGCCACCCCCTTTCCCTCTCTCTCTCTCTCTCTCTCTCTCTCTCTCTCTCTCTCTCTCTATCTCTCTCTCTCTCTCTCTTTTTTTCCCTTCCTCACTCCCTCTCTCCCTCCTCACCACACACCCCCTCAGTAAACACCCCCGAGGGCAGAACAAAGAAAAGGAGCTCCTCTCCTCCTTCTTAATCACAATTCAGCCCTTTCACTGCCGCCAGGCCACTCTCTCGCTTTTAGCATCCCAAAGCCAGAGATGAAAAGAGTGCGAGAGAAAGAAAAGAGAAAGGGAGAGGAAAGGGAGAGCAAGCAAGCAAGTGAGGAGAGGTGGAAATTTTTATAGGCTGGAGGTATAGAGGTAGAGTGACATAACTTTGGTGCCTCTTTGCGATTGTTAAACTCCCTTGGTTACGCTGCTCACTCTGGTGAACTGCCCCAACCGAGGGACAGGGTCCTCACTAATGGCCATGTACTGGACGCCAGTCTAGAACTATTAACAGCTGAGTAACAGAAGAGGGAGAGAGTTGGGAGGGACTATGAGTGACAAAAAGAGAGACACAGATAAGGTTAGTAAAAACCGAGTGAGAGATGAACACGTTAGAGTGTGTATACAGGAGAGGAGCTGGAGGACGTGGGGTTGGAGGGAGCAGTCAAGGAGAAAGCAACAGATTGCTTTATGGACCCAAAAGAAATGTCACAAGAGCATGGGACTACTTGGATTCACATTTTAAAGTGCTGCTACAAAGGTTAGGTGTTAGTTGTTTATGTTGTCACCTTGTGGAAAGAGCATGCACTCCATTTTATGGAGCATTTTATGAACAGCGCACTTATTTAAATTTTCCCACTCTCTAGTATCTTTTGTTTATTTTTTTTGTGTGACTTTTCCACCAAAGTTGCAATACATCTGCCAGATTCAATATAAGCCAATGACCCAGATATAGAGATAAGATAAATGAGAAGCTTGGTCTTTAGAGTTGCACAGATTTGTATGGGTGCTGGGACAGATGCCTCTCTCAGAATCAACACTCAAAATCAAAAAAAGAGAGTTTGTCAGAAAAGGAGATTATCTGTACACCTTCATTCAAGTCCCCACCCCTTTCAGCTGGGCCAAGCTATGCAGGATTTAGGCCGATTTACTTCAGCAAACACCTATGGACACTGGGGAGGGGACGGACCCTGCTTGGAAAGAGGGGGTCCTTTGTTTGCTGGGGTGCAGAAGGCCTAATGCTTCACCGGGCGGCCATATTATTGCATTAAGCTGTATGCTGGTGGCCCAGGGAGGCTGGTTAAAGCTAAAGCAGTCTGTTATATACCGAAGACAATGGAACATACATTATTACAGGGACGTGCCTCCATTGTGTGCCTCAAATTTCTTTTCTGGATGCAAGAGATTAGATGGTCAAGGTAGAGGAGTGCTACTGTCTCAGAAGCATAAGCACAAAGTGCATTCAGGTCAAAATACATTTTGCCTTAAAGAGTTCCTGCAAAATCTTTCTTAAGCTAATGGTATTTTGGAATATGGATTCCTCAAAACTGCCCAACAAAGCCAAAATACATGAACTATGCTAACATTAAATTACTTTAAAAGTTTTTGCTTTGATTGTCCAGAGAAATTTGGATTATTATTCTCATTCTGTTTTCTCTGACTCTTAGCATAGTTAAGCCAAACCTGTCGGTCACAAGATAGATCTTAAACAATTTCAACTAAATGTGTAGTTACTGCATTTTGCTTTTGCTGGGTAGTACACTTTGTGGCAGGAAAGTATCTAACTGTGGCATAACTATGTTGTTTTTATTGCAATTTAAACTACATTTCTCCCAACCTCCAGCCTTTTTTCTTTCTCCAAGCAAGTGCAAAGAGAGAGAGAGAGAGAGAGAGAGAGAGAGAGAGCTTTATCTAACTCTGTTCTCCTAACATCTGTCACTGCTAAGAGGGACAGGAGAACACCACGAGGGTTTCGTTAGTCCTGTGTCACTCGTGACTAACTGGAATGGGTAATTCACAGTAGTGAGTCTGTTCCCTTGTCTATTTTCTTGCTATGCCACTCTCTACTGGATGAAACAGCTTCAAATGCCATGGCTCTTGTTCTATGCAGTCCAAAGCCATCATTGGTTGTGGGTAGTGGCCTAAGAGTGCCAAAACACCTACACTGGCCATCATAATCAAGATAGCATGTAATGTTTCTGTACTTTGCAAGTTATCTGTTGTTTGTTCAAGGTGCTCAGCCATGGATGTTTATGTGTGTGGCTCAAGGTAACTGACAGGGTTTGTTGTATGCCCCCCGCAACTAACCATATGCACATTTTCTTCATGAGTGAGTGCAAAGAAGTGCTGTGACATTTTGTGGCGCTGACTTGCTGTTAGCCAAAACAGCGAGGATTTACCAAGGTCAGTAATGAGGTATGTCACTGCAGGCTGCAGAAACAACAGTCGTGGTGATAATGAATGGAACTAAGGTTAAGCTCAGCCTGGGTGTGTGTGTGAGGGAGGGGAGAGCTTTGCGAATATAACTTGCATATTTGATAGATAAGTGCTTTCAATTGGATACAGACCTACAATTTTTTCATTCAAATTAGTTTTTCATGCATTTTCTGGACAATGCTTATTCCCTGAAGTCCAACTTATGTTTGACTACACATATGGATGCTCTCTCACAAACCCCACACATCCACCATACGCACTCACATGGACATGTCCTGTTTGATTAGTGGAACACCTCTGGCAAGGTCACAGACACATGGAACAATCAATAACGGATCGGTGAATTAAGGTGTCATGACATCTGTGGGCCCAGACCTCCCATGTATGGTTGAATGCCTCTTAAAGCCCACTCTGTTTTCAATGCTCCCGCCCTAATGCCAGATCTATATTACGGGCCAAAAGTGTTCATGTCTATGGGCTGCAGTCTTGATACCAATCACCTGCATTTGAAAGTTTTCCCTTGTCGAGCTGCTGGAAAAACACAGGCTGTCTGTCAGCGCGCATCTTCCCTTCACTGCGATGAGGGTGGAGATGTTGGCCTGTGATATGGTGGTTAAGTAATTGGAATAGATTGCTCTCAGAGATTAGCTTGAGTGTAATGGCCTCTTTCATTCTGAACCACAGTAGCAGGCACTGCTCGGAGATCAGACTAAACATGCTTGTCTGTGTTAGAAGGGCAAATAGCTGTAATTACATCAGCCTTGTTATCTTAACACTTACTTATTCAGTCATCCATTTGCAACATAAAAGTGAAAGGACTGGCATTGGGCTCTGAGATCTTTCTATGGCACAGATGTGGATCCAAGAATGTAAACTAGTGAGTTAGAATGGGTGGTAAGAGCCATTCCCAGTATATGACAGAGACAGGGGGGCTGCAGGGGCTGTCATAAGCAAATGTCAAATTGCTACCTGAGGAAATTAAAACGACTAAGCAATTACTCATCACAGAACTCATTCTGTGCCCCATGTTTGAAAGACAAACCATTTGACAGACAAATAGCATGCATAGCACATACCCCCTGTTGCTGTACAAATCTGCAATTTCTTATCATTATCTGAGGTGAGGGTTTGAAAGAAGTCACCAAGCTCTACTTTCTGTTTTACTGTCCACCAGCAGGGCTCTCTCATCTGAGAATACAGGGCACTACTTTCTTTGCAGGTCGAGCAATTAAAGTAATGAGGAGTCTCTCTTCTCACAGGAGCCAAGGCCTGAGTGTAGTGCTGACTCGCTGTCTTTCAAGTCGATAACTCCTGGCCCACAACCTCGGGCAAGGCATGCCTGCTCCTTATCAGGGAGGATGTCCTGTGCTTTACATTCCTGGCTAAATGATCCTCTTCCTTAGTGTAAGCGCTAGCACTCAGGAGGATTGGATCTGATGGCCCCGTCAAAGCAGCCTCTGGTTGCTACAAATGAGATGCTAACATGGACTAGTTCTTTCATTTATTTCAACTAGTATTCTGACATGACAGGGAACACAAGATTAAAAAAGACTCAAAGGTGTGTGAAAACAGAGTGAAGTAAAGTTGATTTAGCAGAATGCATATTATATGTCTTGTCTTATATATGGGAAATTAGAATTGAGCAGGGTTTTCTCCATTTCTACTTGGCCATAATGTGCCACATGTGTCAAATACCTGACAATGATGTGATGAATGATGTCAGGCTTTAATTGTATTCCAATTGGTAGACTGCAGCGAGTCTGAATTGCCATGTGTGCCACAGATCCAGATGGTACAACCAAACCAACCTTTTCTTGCTGGCAAAATCACAGGTCTTAATGCTATCAGCTTTTCAAGATTTACAATGGGCCAGGCATCATTATTACCAGTGGCAGCCTCATCTGTAAGACTGCCATAAAGAAAGTGTTCCTCAGCAATTAAAGCTAATGAAATATTCATGTGTGGCACCTTCCATCTTCACAAATGAGCAAGCCATGCCACCCCCACCACACCCGCCATCCAACCAACTCCCAGCATTTTTATGGCGGTATCCTGGCATGTCTGCAATTAGTGCGCTGTCTAGCAGCGCTGACTGGGTATGGCTGGTAGCGATTAGAGGAGAGGGGAGTGTTAGGGATGATGGTGGGTGTCACATGATGCTTTGGAAGGTACACAGGAAATGGAGAAGAGACCAAGCAAGAGCCATTTGTAACAGAAGTGTGTGTGAGGGTGACACTGCCCGCTGATTTACTTCACACACCAGCTTTTGTGCAAATATGCAGGGAAGCAAGGATAGAGATACAGAATTTGTGTAGAAGTTTGAGGTGTGAGACAAAGAGTTATTTAACAATGTGTGCAATATTAATTAATGGGGTGACATGTCCTCCATTTGGATGTGATGTATCTAGTACTGTAAACTCTTCTTGTCACATTGGATCAGAAAGCATGTGCCAGTGTTAATTGTCAGTTTGTTTGAAAAGCACAAACTAGTTGATCTTCACTGAAGATCCTTACAGAAACCTTTTTGCATTTTTACATTTTCAAAGAAAAAAAGTAAAACTTTGTTTAATATGTTTAATAAGCCATTTTCCTTATGGTGGCTGGCTGGGCATTTGGTCCCCACAATGTAGTATAAACATACACACACACACACACACACACACACACACAGAAATTGTCTTTCATTTCCCACTATCTCACACATAGAGACAGATGGATACATGTAGCATGATAATGTCATTTTCTTAAACTGAGGACAAAAGATGGAGGCAACACTGAATAATTTTTTATGTATTTTTTTTATTCAGCTGATCAAACTATTACCTGCAATCTCATAGCTCTCCATTGATATAACACACCATGTGTGTGTTGTTATGGCAATCTGCAGTGGACCAATTCAGCATTGATTCTCATTCTTTTATCACAGCAAATTCACATTTGGATTATCCAAAGACTTTACCCATCTCCACATCAACCTGGAGAGAGGCCATTGTCACTTTATGAGGTTTTCACTCTGCCAGTGACCCTTTTGCATGTCAATGAGGTGCTGTACCCTCTACTCCCTCATTCCCACGCAACGAGGCCCTATCCTGATGCACCTTTCCCTGGAGCTCTGTGAGAAGTCCCATGCATCCTCCAAACAGGCCGGCCCTGCTATGTTTACTGTGGGATTAGGGGGGTGAAGGGGGCCACTGCGGGAGGGTCCAGGGGCAGCTGAGGAAGAGGTAGCCATGGGAAGGGCCCCCCAAAGGCATGGAATGCCGGTGAGGTCAGCAGGGGTTGGTGCGGGGGGAACCAAAGAAGCTCTCTGGGGATGGAGCAGGTGCTTTTGTGTAGTCCGTCAGGCATCAAAGACGTGATGAGGCTGAAAAGGTTAGTGCTGGCGCTGCAAAGCGAACGCCCCCCCACCCCCAACACACACACTTTTTTTGGCTCCGTACTTGTGAGAGTGGGTGCAGGAGTGAAAGTGAAGACTGGCTCCCATGCTCTGGTGTTCAGAGGTCACTTTTTGTACCTGAATGGGTTCCAAAGGAAGAGAGATCCATGGCAAATGCTCAAAGTAAAGTTTTCCGCTCTGTAATTGGCTGTTTGCAGGCCTGTCATCACAAGTGCTTTTCATTTAGGTAAATAAATAGTTCACATTGGGGGCCTAAAAGTCCCATCAATCTCTAACATGATGGTAAATTCATCATACCTATCAACTGCTTTAACTAAGGACCAGTGATCATGTTATACCTAAATAAAAGGCCGCAACAGTTCATCAACTTTTACCAGCTATGAAGGGACATATGAAAAAAAAAACCTTAACTCCCTTATGTTTTTTTGAAAACCACATGACTTTTTGCATTTCTTTCTTCCAGGAAAACACTAAAGGAAATGTTAAGCAGAATGTTAGGGACTGGTACCCTCATTTACCATTCACTTGCATTGCACCTTCTTTCTATACAATCAATGAAAATGAATAGTGACTGAGATGGTACATTATCCTAAACATCTCTTTGTTTTGTCTTACATTGTCATACTTGTCATACATGTTTGGAACAACATAAGGATGATTAAATCATGATAAAATATTATTCTTTATTTTTTTGGATTAACAAACATATTATTATTATAATTTACCAACAAAGGCCTCAATATGATTCTGCAATTAAAAAGTCTATGATGTTTATGATGTGGACAAAAAGAATCCTACATTAAAGAAAGTCAAACCAACTTTTATTTTTTTTCATATTGGGGGCATTGGGTCAAAAAGCCCAGTCAGGTATAATGCTGAGGAGTCTTTACAGCCAAGCGATGAACTGTCTTGCCTCTCTCTGCACTTGACGTCTCGGCCTTACCCAATCAGTGCACCTCATGTCTTTTTTTTCACTCTGTTTGGATGGGCAAAGCAAGAGGAGGAGGTGAGGTGAAGAAGCGAGGGGGGGGGGTTTAGTTGTTGCAGGTTGCGTCATGGGACCCGCGGTGTCCCCTTTTGTGCAGCACGTCAAATGTGGTTAACATGCGGCCATTTATCTGCAAAGCCCCCTGGGTGTACAATGGCCTGGCTGTGTGTGTGTGTGTATGCAGAGGGGGAGGAAATGGTAGAGCGGTGGGCTTAGCATCGGAGCGTTCCTATTCTCTTTCCCTGTCGCTGTCACATCCCCTCCTCCCCTCATTTCTCCCCTTGGCTGCACACAACCCCTCAGTCATTGTTTCATTCTTTTTTATTTCTCTCCCCTGGGGTGTTGTGTGGAGCGACTAGGTCAGGCGGCATCTGACAAGGTGCTTCAGAATGTTGTGAGCTCCCGTGAGATGGATTGTTCCTTGCAAACGCGGTGTAAACGAAAGCCCTGCGAAAATTTCCCAACAGTGCTTTCTGCAGAGTCAGAACCGAAAAGAGTACCTTGTCACTAAGTCGTTGTTTAAATGGTTGTTGTTGTTGTTGTTTCATTACAGTCAAAATAATTCTGTCTTCATTTTCTTAGTCTCAAATAGTTCCAGACCCACATGACTTTCTTTCTTCCATTGAACACAAAAAGAGGTATAAGGCAGATTGTTGGTCTCGGTCACCTTTCACTTTCATTGCACCTCCATACAGTGAAAGTGAATGGTGACTGAGGAACATTCTGCCTAACATCTCCTTTTGTGTTCCACAGATAAAAGAAAGTCATATGGGTTTAAAACAACATGATGCTGAGTAAACAATGGCAAAAAATAAATAAAAAATTGTCCAAACTATCCCTTTAAGAACATTTTGCATCAGTAATGTGAAAAGTTTCTCAGAATGTAAGGTCCTTTCAAGGTCCTTAGAAACAACATCACAAAATCATAGTCAGCAAGACAGTTATGGCTCTTTCGATCGTCTTGTTTGTTTTGCCAGAGCTAAGCTGCCTTTTCACTAGTTCTGTGCCAGTAGAAGGGGCATGCATGCATTTCACAGGTAACAAGATTACTCAGACCGTGAGCTATTGAAATAACCACACAGGAGCTGGATGAGAGGTTTGTTAGTTTTATTTCTTCAGACTAGATAAAGTCAAAAAGAATCTTATTGTCACTTCTGATGAACAGCCTTTGGTTTAGTGTGTCCCCCAGAGGGAACAAATTGAATAGGGTCAAGGGCCAGTCCAATGATATAAGTAAAATTATTCACTGAAGTCACATTTTACAGAATGGTGCATTAGTACAGAAGTGAAATAGGTGGAACAGAATTGCGTTTTGCTGTGATGTTTGTTATTGAAAAGCCAACTCATTGTAGGGAACAGCTGGATGAGTCCCTACTTCAGACATCTTAGTTGGACATGTTGTTTTCCTTAGAATGGGTGGTTACTCTCCCTGGAGGCAAAGAGCTCAGAGAAGCCACAGAGAGCACTACTATTTTGTTTTCCATGTTCTCCCTAAAAATACACCACAGTACATCCCTGCATTTTTGCGGTGACCACTGTGCACCAAGTCCCATTAGTTGTATTTCTGCTCTTCCATTCCATGTCATGTAAGGGCAGCTGATGTTACGAACCAGCCAATAATTTCCCATTTCATCTAATTAAAAAAAAGAGAAGTTTACATTAGCGGCGCCAACAAAAACCATCGGCCATACCGTTCCAGGAACCTCCCAAATGACCTTGAATATTATTTATACATTTGTCCTCACAAGCTATTTACCCATGTTCACTTGTTGCTGCTTTTTACCTTCATTTTCTTTTCTTTCAGTCAACTGCTAAGCTTACTGTCAACAGCGCATTTGCATCACATAAACAGTTCTCAAGGCAGTGCCACACTTATTTCCCATGACTGCAGGAGTGAGCATCTTAGGACTGGCTTTCTCATTGTGATTTAGTATTAAAGGGACAGTTCCCCCAAAATGAAAAATCTGTCATAATTTACAAACATAATTGTTACAAACACATTTCTTTCTTCTACGGAACACAAAAGGAGATGTTAAGGAGGATGTACATTCTCAGTCACCATTCACTTTGATTGTATGGAGAAAAAAAGTGCTATGAAATTGAATGGCGACTGAGGCCCTAACATTCTACCTAACAACTCCTTTTGTGTTCCACTGAAGAAAGAAAATTACATTGGTTTGGAACAACATAAGGGTAAGTAAATAATGACAGTATTTGTATTTTTGAGTGAACTATCTCTAGAACTTACACAACATAATCTGAGGTGTGAAAGAGCCAAACATTCTTGTAGCTCTTTGATTACAAATATTTGCTATAAGGCAGCTTGTTATGCGGCTTTACGGTTTTAAATATTTACTCACTCATAATGTTTCTCAACATAGGAAGTGGCATAAAACAGTCATACCACATGAGATAATGTTTGAAAGAAACAGCGCGCTTTAACTGTCTGTTGCTACTCGTCTGATGGCGATCAGCAGCGAGCCGTTGACACACAGCCATCTGTAAACATTTAAAAGGACGAGTTTGCTTACAGTCTCTCCCTTTTAATTAAAGGCCCGGGATGGCGCCCACCCTTTTCCACAGGTTATGTGATAACTGCACCTCTCTGTGAAGAATGAGAAGGTCTGTTGACGTCTTCAGCAAAACACTTGAGCAGGGGTGGAGAATCAGATTTGGTGACCTAAACTAGGCACTCTGACAAGAACCATCACATTCGAACTTCCTGTTGCATTGATTTAAAGTAGGCCGTTTTGAATCAGGGTTCATCTGAAATGAACTGGAGCGAATTGGATGAGATATTGGTGACCTTTAAGATGGCAATTTTATATTTAGTTGGCTGATTCATATGAGCAAGACAAACTAGACGCATGTTTTGCTGAGGTTGTAATAAGTATATTGTATGTGTGTTATGTGATCGGTGAGTCATTTGTATATGTTGCCTTACGAAGCCAAAACACAGTATGTCAACTGTGAAGAATGGCGGAGAAAAAAAACATATTTTTTTTATATTTTTATGACTCAAAGTTGTCCATCCAAACAACTTTGAGTCATTCTACACAAATATCCACATTTCTGTCCTCAGCCTTTACAGAAGTTATACACTTTAAATATGCTGTTAAGGCATTATCTATTCACATACTTAAATAATATAAGATAATAAAATATAATTTTGAACAATTATACCTATTTTAGCCATGAATAAGGCAATATTTGCTTTGAATCAATTATATTAAATTCTAAGTACCATTAAAGTGCTTCTCCCAAAGGTGATGTATCGAGGTTCAGGGCTCTATTTTGAGTTTTAAAATAAATGTATCTCCCATTTTAAATGTAATAATGTATATCTCAATATCCCATTTATTACATGGATGACATAACTAAAACATTCAAAATAAATATTATAGATAATATGATGGAAATTGTTGTCCCCTGTTGTCCTAACAAAATACCCTTATTTGGAAATTATTATAGGTTTTTGACATCACTTACTGCATCCTGCATCCTACATGCTGAATTTCTATCAAGAAAGGTTCTAAGTGTTCTGTCCCTTTAAAATGATCAGAAATATCCTAATTTGTTCCCTAATTTCATGTCACTGGTATGACCAATTTTATTATAACGGAATTGTTTAAAAATAAGAATAAATAAATAAATAAATATATATATATATATATATATATATATATATATATATATATATACATACTTTATAAAATGCACATTTAATGGAAATCGTCAATCGAATTACAGTCACTGACCAGTAACACCGGTGACAACTTTGTGTTAATAAGCGTCAATAAAAGCTGTTCATGAAGTTATTATGCAGAAAATAGCACTTATTAATACACATTTCCTGATTATAATTTGTATTTGTCTTTGTCTTTTTAGTCAGGTACTGTATATGGCAAGACATGGTATAGAGGTGCTTCTGGCATGATCTAGAGATGATGTTATTGGTATGGTGACAAATAGATTATTTGCTTTCCAAAGTGCCTCGCACTGACAAGTGATCAGTTCAGATTAAGCAGAGGTTCTGGAGGTTCATCATATGGCACTTGTACAGATGTGGTGGATAAGGTGGAAAGGTGCCATGTTTTTTGTTGTTTACTAATAGCTGAGAACAATCCTAAATTACCCACTCTTAGATCAGCAAATTACTAGTAGCAGACAATGGCATAAAAGCTCTAGAAGTTTTTTTTTTCAATTTTAAACCCTCAAAGCCAGTTGTTAAAGTGATAATCTTTAATTTGATAAGAAATACTCTATTTCTAATCTCATCTCAGTATATAATATTGGAAGATAACAATCTTTGGAGCTTTATTGTGTCACTGGTGTTACCAGTTTTTTTGTTTTTATATTTAACATATAGCAGATTTTAAATTAATGTACTGTTACTTCATTCAAGAGTAAGAATATTAAAGATTGTATCTTTCTATTTTTATGACTGTCCTTCAATATTTTTTAATTTTGTTGCAAAGATTTGATTGTGCAAATGAGTAAATGCCACAGAATCACACTATTCACAGACCTGATTTAAATAAGAGCTAAATCTCTTTTAAAAGCTTATTTATTTATTTGCATTATATTGTAATAATCCTTCTGTGCCTGATAATTTTAGAAATCACATTTCTAAAATGCATGTATTGTTCCAAAATCTATAAAATAAAACCAGTGACAAAAAGATGACACAAGCTTTCATTAAGTCAATATATATATATATATATATATATATATATATATATATATATATATATATATATATATATATATATGCCAACAGCGCTGAGGATATATATATATATATATATATATAAATTTTGTTAATCTGACATTTTATGTTGATTCATACAGCCGAGGGATGGGCTAACCAAAATTGTAAGCTAAGCTTAAATGTTTAATATAATATATAATATTTATTTTCAATTTCTTTTGATAATACCCCAAAAGTGGATGTTTCTGTAGAATGACCATTTTATAAAATAATCTCATTATAATTTTATTTGAATCCGAGTATAATTGATTCAAACACATTTGTCATTAGACAGATCACGGTCTAAGGGACCCGATTTCCATTAGCACTCCATTTGCCTTTTCAGAGCAGGATCATAGTTTAAACAGAGTAACAGCTTTCTGTTTCTGTCTGGCAACCAAGTACACAGAGAAGCAAACAAACAAATCAACAAATAAATAATGGTGGGGTGAGACAGGGGACGGAGGGATCGGGCGTTCAAGACATATCAAGGAATCCTTTTGGGGCACCATGTTAACCAGTTCACCTGAAACTAATGCCCGAGCAGACACTCTCCCTTACGCATGGCCCTAATGAGTATGAGGTTGGCGTGGGAAAGAAGATGGGGAGGCACAAATAGGTGACCCACTAGGCCAGGGTGGGGGTCATACCTCTTGTCTAAGGGGCTCTTTTGTTTGCATGTCTGAGACATGGGAATTAGTGAGACCATAGTGTTGTGGGTTATGCCTGGTTTGTTTTGAACAGCTTGAGGGACAACACATTTCTGACAGATTAACAGTGTTGTAATTATATTCTCCATATGACGTGTGTAATCAATAAAGGATATTTTCCCAAATGTAATTGTTAGTTCATTAAACATTGGAAACAAGTATTGTAATCCAAGTTCAATGTGGTGTTTTTTGCTATTATTTTGTTTGTGACTTTTTATTGATTAAATGACTGGAATCATGATAAAAAAGTATAAAAACCTAGATTTTATTCTCAGAGAAGCAGTTGGGTATAAACGCAGAAGCCACTGGCAGTTCATGGAGGTAGTGTGTATTAGTTCATATTGACTACACCAATCAAATGCTATAATCCCTGTCAACTGGAAATCTAGGTTAAATGCAAATTGATTCAAGCAATACCAGACAGTAATTAACATGTTAGTTGTGTATACATGCACTAGACCAGAAGGTCATTCATTAAGATCGGTTATGTCTACAGTTACTATTCTAACCAATTGAAGAAAAGTAATTATTTTTCTAAACCTCCCTAGAGCATGAGCTTTTTTATATACAGGCTATGATGAGAGACAGGGAAAGTTCAAACTGGATTTGGTATACAATCCTGTCAAATTGAGACCATAATAAGTGATATTAATGAATTTGACAGTTATATATCCATGAATATTATGATCCCGAAGACTGTGGGCCCTATATTAAGAACTCTGTGCCTTAAGCGCAGTGCTATGTGGTACGTTATACGAGCAAAGTAAGTGGGCATGGCCATGAACTTTTGATATTTTTGTGGAAGCATGTACTAAATCTAGGCACAAGTGGGTTGGTGAAATCACATGCACAAAGCGTTAATGGGTTGGGTCAAATGCAATTTAATTATGAGGTTCTTCTCTGGTTATTGCACCATCTGCATCCTATTATTCACTGAACAGCCTCAACATTAAAACCACCTGCCTAATATTGTGTAGGTCCCCCTCGTGCCGCAAAACCAGCACCAACCCGCATCTCAGGATGAAAGAGAAAGAGATTGCCGTTGTTTTGGCAGCACGAGGGGGACCTACACAATATTAGGCAGGTGGATTTAATGTTGTGGCTGATGGTATATTCCATTTCCAGTCAAGCAATGTCTATAAATAAGACACCCCATTCGTAAGATTTTGGTTGTGTGAATCAGAGACCTTTATACTGAGATAACAACCTCTGCATTTTTACCATAGGAGAGAGCATAGTGGTCAACAATCATGTTGTGACAGTAAATCACCATTTGTAGATACCATACAAATGAATGGGGAGAGCCGTAAACACCTCCTTCATAGACATCAGTTAAAAAAATGGCCTCTGGTCTCCTCACCAGTGTACTGGCCATAGAATGTCTATGGGACCGCCGTGTTTTGCATTGTTTTGCTAACATTGTAGGCTCAACTTTGTAGAAGGGCTCTGATGTATCTGGACTGTAAGCAACGCTCCCCCTGATTTGTGACTGTATTGTCATCTGCACTGCTCCTAACTGTGATGTATGTGCTGTGTATGTTCTCCATCTGCCTCTCTGGTACTGCTGGCTCTCATCTTGCTTGCCCATGTCTCACCTGCTTGAAAAATGATTTTCTACTCTCTCACTGTACATTTTTTTGTAATGTATACCCTTTCAAAAGAAATTCTGCAAATGGCCACATTCGTACAAATATTCAAGTTGCGCTGGGCCTAGCACATTCTTGAAAATAGAGCCCTGTGGCTAAATAAATAAATACAATTCTTCAAATAAAAGTTATATTTTTATCCAAAGCCATAATAGTTACTGTAAATTCATTTAAAATTTTTAATAGACAAACCATTCAGTTACCATCTGGCATTAGGTATCCTTCTATTTACTTGGTCTTCATTTCTTTAAGTGAAATCTACATGCACTAATTCTCTTTTGCCCTTCTTTTTTCTTCCCTCGGTGCCGATGGCCATCTCATCTGTTCACTGACACAGGTAAGGATATCCATACTCACAAATCACACACATGCTGGAAGCCAACTGCCATTATGTCCTTCTTTGTCTCTGATTTAAAATTTAAGAAGCCTTTAAGAAAGCCTGTAGACTTCCTCTATTTAAAACTCTCTGTTATTACATATAAACACTTCCTCTGCTGCACAGTTACAAAGTCACAATTATGATACAGTTCAGCTAATTATTTGACTCATCACTGATAAGCAGCCTTGCATGTTCCTCAGTGCTTGGAAAAGTCTCTACTGCATGTACAGTTGTTCATATGTGATGATTATCTGTGCTTGTGTGAAGCAGTGTTATCTATTATAGATCTTAACTAGCAACAAGTCAACTGTGCTTCTAAGTTGGCAATGTGACAACCGTCTTCAGGAAACTATTGGTTCCTTAATTGATTTGAATACATATTTTAAGTCACAAAGTCATAATTGTCACATTTCTCTTTCTCAAAGGAGATCTCACAGGAAATATTTGTCCACTTGTATATACGGGATGTGACATTATGAAGTTGCACTTCACATCAACTAACTAAATGATTAATAATATGCTGTTTCTAATAAAAGCTGGATGGTTTCATGGGCCCCTTCATGTGAAGTAACAATGTCTCTCTCCACCTGGGGAAATGAATAAATCCAGTTTCCCAGCTGTGCAAAATCTGTTCTTTAATGTGGAGCACAGCTCCTAGCCTGCATCATGTGGGTGGGCTTGTGTTCTTTCCACTAAAATTCTAGGATACTTTTTTTTT
The DNA here is from genome assembly GCA_032164185.1 of Moxostoma hubbsi. Taxonomy (NCBI): domain Eukaryota; kingdom Metazoa; phylum Chordata; class Actinopteri; order Cypriniformes; family Catostomidae; genus Moxostoma; species Moxostoma hubbsi. The sequence goes on along the minus strand of JAVLUX010000011.1, from coordinate 19,292,932 downwards.
CTTTTTTCCTTTTCGCCTGGCTGAGAAATGCATTCCCTCACCAATGGGATGGGAGGGGAGATGGCTTAGAACCAATGAAAAGGTGTCCCTAAAGAACCTGTTAATTATTAGAAACATATAACCCAGAACTGGAGCGGATATGAAAAAACAAGTAAAATGTTTCTTCTGATTTGGTGCTTATGTTGTTTTTTATCTTCAAACTTAATTTTGTTGTGTTCCCTAGGCACTATATACATATATTTTATAGTGTCTGGATTCTATGCAAGTTGTTAGTGTCATCAGTCTAAAATCGGATAAGTGCTGTATCAGAAATTAACATGAGTGTCGTTTGAGGTTTCTTATCTTCACCTACTGAAAATACAATGTGCCAATCTTTGAGGGCATGACAGTTCCACACCTTTACCATAAAAGCTGACCAAGATGGCTATTTTCAAAAGTGACATGTGCTGATACAACTCAATTGTGCTACAGTGTGAAGAATTGGTGTGCAAGTAACTCGGCTTCCTACGTACATGTGTTGAGTGCTAAACAGACCTTGTGTAGAAGTGTGGCTGAAGCAAAACATGACCAGTATTTTGGGGGAGTAAAATGTGGAAATGAGCAGTGTGTGTGTGCTATGTGTGTATGTACGAGGATGGGTGGGTGGGGTACAGAGAGCCTTTGCAGAGAAAAGCTGTAACTCATTCTGCCTTTCAGTAACACTCTATTTCAGATACTAATGTCTTCACACAGATCCCTATTTCTGCTGCACTATCAAGACTCTTAAAAGTGACTAGTGCTCTTAAAACTATTCTGAGCAAAACAGCTCGAGTATTTCAAGAAGTCATCGTTAAGTGGCAAATTGTTTTCCTACAATAGAACCACACAATTGGTAATTGGAGGCCATAGTAAATTTGATGGAGGACTGATTGGAAAAGAAAGACAGAGGAGGAGAGAAAGAGAGGGAGAAGGGTCCTCCATGCACTTGCTTTAGATTGCACCTTGAGTGGGTACACCAGTGTCTCAATCTTTTTGGGGTTTAAAGAGCAACGGTGGCTCAGGTCCCAGTCTATGGCTTGGGTTAGTTATATGACTCACTCTTGGTTTCCATTTTCAAAGTGTTGAGCCCCTTGCCAACTTTACCGGTAAGGCAGCCGCTGAGCAGTGCGACTTGAAAGGTGTCTGAGGCAGGGAGGGAACGTGAGGCACAATCTGCTACTAATAGTTTTTGGAAATGTGCTTTAAAAACACTCTCTGTAAGCTGCTCCTCCATTTCCTTATTTATTAATTACAGCAACACTCCCTCAGTAACTTCCCAGAGTAACAAGTATCTCTGGGGGTGGAGGTGGGGGGATCTGCAAGACAAAAGTAAGAAAGATGCCAGAATGATTCCAGTATGAGCAATGGTGGAGAGACATTTCAGTCTTACCTTCTGTAGGTGTCGCCTCCCACTCCTCCAGTTTATGCTGTTAACTGGAGTTGATAAAGCGGTCACATGCTACCACCCCTACCCCCACAACTTGAAGGTTAAAGCTGTTAAAACACCTGAGCACACTTGCCAATAACACCCCCCCTCTCAACAAGCCTAGACTAAAGTTCTGGTATAATATTTGGGGCATTTGAGTAGCTGCTGGGATTCCTGCCCCACAGCCCTCTATACTGCAGGGAACTTGCACTCTATGGTCAGATTGTATCAGCAATTTTGGACTTGTTGGCGGGTGATCTTTAAGGTTGTGGGACGCGCTGGGGTTCAGACAGCTGTAGCCTATTTGATCTTCAAGTCTCCCACTTTAGCAGTCCAAAGATAGCTGTCACTCACATACACCTAAAAATAGTATATTTGGGAAACAATACACATCAAAGATACCTTATGCCGTAGTGGTACATGTTCACAATCATGCGACCAGCTAAATGACAGAAACACTTTGGATTCAAAGGGTGTTTTAGTGCAAGAACAAAACAATGGCTCTGTGCTGAGGTGATTCAAAAAGTAGTTCATGACCTAGCCATTCTTTCTGCTGTGACTGAATGTAACAGAATCAGTGTTAGTCTCTAGCATCCCTTGGGAGAGGGCATTATGGCTGCTGTATTGTTGGCTAACCTCCTGCCAACTGTGCAGGGAACAAAAGGCCGAGCATTTATTACCAGACCCTGCTGTGTTAAAGGAAGCCCAGACCAGCCCTCCTTTCCTGGGGATGGCCTTCTTTTGGCTGTGCTTTCATAAAGCAAATGTAGCGCTTTGCTAATAACTAGGTAGATAGCGAGTTATCTGGAATAGTGTGTCATTTTGAGCTTGGCATGAATTAGATTACTGCTTAGATTACTTTTTGTAAATAATCATGGTGAGTCAGCATCCTATTACTGCATCTGTTTCAAATCATTTCTGCTGCCCAATTCAGGCATTAAGCCATGATATGAGCAGTTTCATTTAGAGTTATATATTGTTGTAAACTGAACATGCTATCCCATATTTCACTTTTTTTTTTTCTTAAGATAATACTTTTTAAAGCCCCGGCCTTTCTGTGTGGAGTTTGCATGTTCTCCCCGTGTCTGCGTGGGTTCTCTCCGGGTGCTCCGGCTTCCTCCCACCATCCAAAGACATGCAGGCTAGGTTAATTGGTGTCTCCAAAAAAAAAAATTGCCCTAGGTGTGGATGTGAGTATGAGTGTGTGTCTGTATATGTGTGGCCCTGCGATGGACTGGCGACCTGTCCAGGGTGTACCCCGCCTTTCGCCCAATGTTAGCTGGGATAGGCTCCAGCCCCCCGTGACCCTGTACAGGATAAGCGGTTGAAGATGAATGAATGAATGAATACTTTTTAAAAAACTTAATATTTTAATATAATAGTTGTGTGTAAAGTATTTGAGTTTTGAGTGGAGTTATTATACATTGGACATTATATATTTGTCATACAACATTAATGTAATGTAAAAAAAAAAAAAAATTTTAAATGTGGACTTTTTTGTTTGTGTCGTCATGGATGCAGCATCATTCAAATGCAATAGTTTTCAGTCAGTCATGATTTATTTAATACACAAGTCAAAATAACAGGGTGGTAACTGAGATTAAGCGAGTAGTATTTGGCTGTTCATGTGATCCTAACATGGCAGCCCCCATAAGGGGACCCCTACATGTAGAATAAATAAGCTTTTTTAAGGTTACTGATATGACTGGTGTCTTCATCTCATGTGAGCCACCATGATAATATAAATATGTAAGTCTTCACATGAAAACCAGCTTCCACTTTTTAGCGTTGTCATATGATAAAACAGGAAGTTGCACAGAAAGCAACTGTGGTCATTTTCTTTTTTTTAAATAGCTGATTCGACAGCTCATGCCTTCTGATTGATACCTTCAAGAGTTGCTTTCTCACATTGTCACTCATTTGCAAACAAATACGTTTAGGTTTAGTGGAGTCTATTTGTTGTTAAGTATATGCTTGCTTTTCATTATACCGAAACACCTTGCTGTGTTCTACATGTTCCAGAGAATGACAAATTTTCACAAAGCTGGACACAAAATGGCAGCTCAGAGCCAAGAGGTGAGCTTGCTTAGTTATCCCTGTCCATTCCTGGCTGTTAGAGCACATTTTGGCGCTTGCCCTTGAAATCATCTCCACCTGGATGTTGTAGGCTGGAGTCCAAAAACAATACAGAAATAAAATATGAGTGTGAAAAGCTAGCAAGAATGGTTCTTCCCCCACTGGGACCTGCTGCACTCCACAATACACCTCGATGACAGGAAAAGTTTATAGCGATTTGTTGAATCAAAAGGATGGGGGAAAATGCTAAGCGCATGAGCTGTCACATTCCGCACCCATGACGGAGGCATACATATTTTTCACTAGCTTAGTCCAGCTGCTGCATGCTAGCCTGAGAACTAATCGTCAATGCTGGCCACTGGCCCACCAGGATGAAATTTTGGGTTGTTTTTAAGTGGGAGTGAAAGTAATTTCCTCTGAGATTGGTCATTATTGTATGACTGATGGAAAGAGTTGTGTGGGCCATATCAATTCATATATTAGCCTATATGAAATGGGTCATACAAATTAAAGTCCTGAAATTCAGAGGTGCATTTTGGTATTCCTTGTACTATGCAGCTAACTGTGTTAAGCAACTCCTTATACCATTCTCTTTTAATCTACCTCCTTGTTGTCATGGGATAGATTAGCCAGTTAGTCTTGGCCAATTTGCTTGTTAGGGTTATATCGGACTTTAGGGATTGCACAGAGTCAGCACGGTTAATGCAACCCATAATGTGTTAATGCAACCCATTTTGTTGCTCAGTTGCCAGTTCAGGAAAAATTGGAAAATTTTATTTAAGACTCGGTAGTAAAACTTGGTAGTACTTTCAATTTGATTTCAAAGACCTTTTGGGGTTCTGATATAACAGTTTTATGCTCACACAAGAGAAGAGGTTATAACTTACAGTTACCGTGCTGCTTGTAAAATATGACTTAGAAATGAAGCAACCGACTTTAAACTTTTCTTGAGTAGGGTCTACATTACACTGCACAGCCAGTAAAAGGTGGTTGAGTGTAGATGAGTATATTTGTTCGTGTCATAAAATGTTTTTGTTTTTTTTAAATACTGCATATAATATAGTAAACTTGAACAAATGAGTTATGTCTTCTGTGCTGTATTTGTTTTATTTAATTTTTATAGATGTAAAAAACAAATGAACAAATAATATCAGCAGTCTGGTTTGCCTGTATGCGCTGTTTGACATCTCTGACAGTGGGCCTCATTCATTAAACTTTCGTAAATATATGAGAAAATTAATTTGCCTCTAAAATGAACCTTCCTGAAAACTTTCTGCCAGATTCAGAAACGGTTCATACTCCCCAGATTTGTTCGTAAATGTTATTTGTTCGTGTGTTATTGAACATTCTTAAGGAGGGGACATGTGCACAATCATTCACAATTATCATAATCCACGCCCATGAAAACGCCATATAAGGAAGACATCAGACTCACTAGTGAATGCTGTTAACATCTATGCAGAACGGTAATTAAATCGTTTTTATGAATGAAGTGCATTCACATTGTAAAATGTTCATTTAGCAAGCACAATGGCTTTTCATAGAAAGTGAGGACTCACTGTTGTTGCATGTTTTTGCTGTCCTATGACGCTCTTTTCTGAATCATACAGTTCAAGAAGTAAATAAAAATGGATTGGCATAAAATATTCAAAATAATTTCAGTACTGTACATGATGGAAGGAGGATGTCCACCACCATTAACCTTCACTGGTTCAGTTTGCAGCATGTCGCCAGCATCATTTGTGAAACATCTCAGGTAAATCATGATTGCAACTGTGATATCGGCTACTTGCAACTGAAAGAATCTTCAGAATAATTAACTGAATACTTAAAGGAATAGTTCAGCCAAAAATGAAAATTTGCTTATATTTTACTCATCAAAACAAAATGTAAGATTTTTAGGATTTCATTTCAGGCCTCCTTCTTTAAACAATTCAAGTGAATGCATCAAAATGATCCACAGGACTCCAGTCGACAAATACATTTCTTCTGAACCTAAACGATTGATTCTTTTTAGAAACTAAACAATACTTATTTACTTTTTAACTACAAATGTTCACTTCCATAAAGCTCTGAGACGCACACTCATGAGATGGATGATATAAGCTCGTTGGTAAGGTCATACGTGGAGGAGGCAGGAAGTGCATCATTGTTTACAAGAGGAGTGCTGTACAAAAGTACAATTGTCTTTGCTGTAGATTTGTATTTGTATAAGTGTATTGTTCAAAATTATCATTTGGTGTGTGTATCTTGGATGCTTCTACCTTCAGAAACCCAAAGAAATTGCATGCCGGGAAATTTTTAATCGATTTCATATACATGACTATGAGCAATTGAAGCTCTGGCTTATTGCGCTGAACCTGGATATCAGTACACCCCAACATTTTCTCAAATATTGGAGGGTGTGCAGTGAATATTTTACCCCTGAGGATTTCAGACCATTGAAACAAAGAAACAAAGGGTCGATATCTGAATTCATCGGCTATGCCCGTGCTGTTTTTCCAGCGAACTTAGATATGTGTGAAAACATATAGACTATATATTTCTGTATAGTAGCTATAGTAACAAACAAAACATGATACTTATTCTACTGATAGTGTGCTGTTGGGTCCTTCTGGCCTTGGACGTTGCTTCCAGTTTATTTGTGGTAAACTGAAACAGTTCTAAAATGTTGGTGCTCGGTAATGGTGGAAAACCATTATGTTCATTAATGCAGCTAGGACTTGGAGTGTTCTCACCGGCTGCCTCGCTAATTGTTTCCAAAGGTGGGATTGCTATGGTCCAATCATTGCAGCACAGGCTCTCTGCCTCTGTTGGCATTGGTTGGCATTTACTATATGAGCACCACCTATCTCCATAGATCTCTGCCTCCCCGAGACTTGTGATTCCACCACTGCTGCAGCCTCCTCCATCTCCCTCAGTTCCTCATCTGTGTATTCGGTCTCAAATAGGTAGGGTTGGGTGAAAAACTCCCTCTCCTATTCTTGAGTTTTGGTTTGTGAACTTTGTGAACTTGACTTGAACGGCAATTGGTCTGTGGTCTGTGCAAGTTTCTCTTGTGAACAATGATGAGCTTCCTGCCTCCTCCTCCATACTTGAACTTTCCAACGAACTTACATCATCCCTCTCATGAGTGCGCGTCACAGAGATGTACAGAAGCGTACATTTATAGTTAAAAAGTATATAAGTATTGTTTTTTTTCTAAAATTTGGTTTTCTTGCACCCGATATACATGTGGTCAGTGTCAGGTTTAAATTTTGTTTGTACCAACTAAAATGTAGAAAATACCAAAACTTACATGGATCCGAGAATTTACATCAGCTTTATGAATGATTTACACAAACATTCGTTCTGCTCGTGTTTCATGAATGAGGCCCGTTGTGAGTGTGTGTGTGTGTGTGTGTGTGTGTGTGTGTGTGTGTGTGTGTGTGTGAGACAAGCGCTAATGTAAACAGACTTGGCTACGTGCATCGGATAATCGTGCTCAATCTGCGTGTTTTCACTGTGATTATACACATTTTATTGTTTTAGAAAACTAACGTATTATATGCCTGAAAAGACTGTTTGAGTTTGTGAGAATGAAAACTGCATCTGCACCTAATAACAAGCAGAAGTGGCTGCATGCATGGGAAGATCTTGTTTGGATATGTCTGTGCATATACAATCTGTGATCTGTTATCGTGGTACTTTGGTGACAATTAGGCTGTTTGTTACATAAAATAAACATATTATGTGCTTGAAAAGACTCTTTGAGTAGCTGTTTGTTTGACGAATGACAACTAATGTAATGGAAGCACGCATCGGAGGAAGATCTCATTTGATGTATTGACTGTGTAAATAAGAACAGTAAACTTTTTATCCTGCTACTTTGGTCGTGAGTTGGATGTACGTATATAAAATAAACTTATTCTGTGGTTTAAAAGGCTATATGAGTAACTATTTGAGTGAATATAAATTACAGATGCTTGACCAGTGCAGCCTGTGTCGGCTGACTCTGGCAGCTTGTAACGTAACTGACTGTTGCAGAAACACATATGTGAGATTACTCTGCGGGGCCCAGTAATTAACCGTCACATATGTGTGACGGTACATATGATAGGGTTAATAGTCCCATTAAATGAATGTGGGTGTGGAACAGGAGTTGCTTTTGTATTTATTTTTTTTCTGTGGGGGGATAATCAAGACCAAATGACTTCTCAGAAGTCATTTATTAGATTTTTTTGTAACCTTCAGCCCATTGAGTCACTTGGGTGGAAAGTTTTGCCCTGGGGAGTCCATGGTTGTCAGTTCCTCTTACCTCAGACAACCATCGCAATCGACAGTGTTGAATAGGAACAGTGGGACAAATTACCCGCGTTGTGCCCAGGGGGCAGGTGGCTTTTAGGGGTTGTTTTCTCAGGTCACATGTACATCTGTCACTGTGAAGGTAGCACTGGGGACACACGGCTTGCCATTCCCTGATGTGTAAATTGATTCAAATTGACAGACGGTGGTACCTTTTGCTTCGTTACTCCCTGTGCCCTCTTTAACTGGGGGAAAAGATCACAAAAGAAGGGTTTGTTAGGGTAATCTAAGCCTTTATCCACTTATCAACAGGACAAATCTGTATAGAGGTAGACACGGTATAACATAGTTCTATTGACAAGCGGTTTATTTTGTGATTAATTCAACACTGAATTAAATCCTTAGTAGGACTTTTCACATTATCAGTCTAGAACACATGGTAAAATATATATGGGATGTGTTCAGGTTATTAAAGAAGACAGGAAGACAAAATAATGTTTAAGTATGTTTAAGTGCTTAAAAACACATTGTTTTTTGTTGTTTCCTCTTTAAGGACATCTTAGAATTGGTTTTACTGGAACTGTAGGCCCAAGGCCAGGTGTGAAGAGACTAGTATCAGAATTTATGGTTCATTGGTCTAAACAAACTTGTTTATCTTATCTTATGCAAACATTGTATGACTCAAATTAAGCTCTTTTTATGCCCACTTACTGATACATTTACTGTTAGTTTGAGTAATTGAAAGATGGCTATAATCTTTATATACCAGTGTTGGGGGTAATATGATAAAAGTAACGTGTGTTACGTAATTAGATACATTTTTTCGAGTAATGAATAAAGTAACACAGTATTTTTTCATTTTAGACCATGATATCTGAGTTATTTTTTAAACAAGTAGCGCTTGCTTTTGTAAACCTATCATTTCCCACATTGTTATAAATCAGCAGTAAAAGTGTGCAAAAAACTTCGAGGAGGGGCATTGTAGTTCTAGAGAGTGGGAGGCTTACAAGAGATGTTCAGTGAAGTTGTAGTACTGTATGTAAGTGCATGATGGGCATTGTAGTATGCACATAATGGTATTGTCGTTCTAGAGATGATGAGCCATACTTATCGGCGATGGCCAGAGCACAAGTCTTCTTTTAGAACACCCTGAGATTTATGTTTTAAAAATGGCAAAATATTGCTGGTAAGGGAATGTAAATCTGAATGCTTCAGTGGGATCCAGTTGTACTCATTATTTGCAGAGGTGGATTTTTTTTGTGCTCTGGTGCTTAAATGAGCAGCCATCATAAACTTTGCCATTGTCATGACAATCACAGCAAGAGTTAAGAAATGTGTTCTCATAAGGCAACATTTGATCAAAAATGTAACATTCGGGTAAGTGATACTGTGATTCTCGTGACTGATTCATGTAGGTTGCATTTAAAAGTGTGTAAACAAATTTTCATGGTATAATATAGTACAGACATAAGCCAGAGAAGTCTTCATGTGGCCAAGGCATGATTATACAGATACACACAACGTGGAATGATCACTGACTGTTTGTGCATCCCAACTGCTTTGTTTTAAAGCATTTAACATTCAACATTCGGTTGAGTGACATGCGATTGATTCAGGTGTAAAAACATGCTGCATTTAAAAAAGAAATCAGTAAACGTGTTTAGGCAGAGGGAGTATAAAACTAGTCTTCCACTGGCCACGACATGATGTACAGGGTGAAATACTCACTAAAATCACTGACTTATGCAGCCTAACTGCTCTGATTTAGAGCTCCCTGTAAGTGGGTGAAGAAAAGTATGAGAAAATCTGACTCTGGATCAGCAGCTGCAAGCAATTTTCTACATCAATTGTGTGCTCAGAGAAGATGTCTTAATTTCTTAAAATATTAAAAATGTTGTTCAATAATAAACAAGTGATTTGATTTGTGAAACATAAAGTTTTGAAGACATTTTGGTAGCATTAAAAACTATTCCATTCAAGTTGTATCAACATGCGCATATGCAGTTATATGTGAGCAACCAGTGGCATCTGTGTAATGAGATGACTTAAGTGATGGGTTCGAGTCAGTTTAAGTCGAGTCCGAGTCAAGTCTGAGTCTTTTAACAATCGAGTCTGAGTTGATTCCGAGTCCAAGTCGAATGAATCTGAATTAAAATCGTAACCTTAAACTCAACATTAATGTTTTAAGCTTATTTTAAACTTCACAACTAAGAAAAACAGTTTGTCAATATAAATGTAACAAAAACACATCTGTTGCATTTCATATATACATTTTATGATTAGTTTCCTGCTGAATTACTTCAAAGTAGTTTCAGAAAGAAAGCATATGCTTTATGTGTATGAAAACAAAACTGTCCTTCAACACACTTCTTACTGCGTTCTGTTGACATTTCAATTATTTGTTGCTTTTCCCCTCCACTCAAAGATAGACTAAAGAAAGTGAAAGCTGCATTAGTCATTACAAACAAGTTTATTTAATTTAGTTTTTATTTAAAATGATCCCTATCTAAAGAAATAATAGTCTAATGAAATTTCTTTCTCTATCTGCTGACTGATTTTGTAAAATACATTACATACAAATGAGTCAACACAGTAGTAATTAGCACTATCTGAGAAGTTACGTCTCACGATTTGACTGTAAATCCTACATCCAAAAACACTGGAAAAGCCCACTGATAATATAAGGGCCATGTTGTCACGGACATGATTTTCTAGTTAATTTCCAGGAAACCGCAAAATGCAGGGCAGTTCTGCATGCTGCTCGTGTATCTAAATCCCTGACGCGTGCGTCCGTGTGAGTCTTACAGCTGCTGCCGCAGAAGATAAATAAAATAATTATGGATAATTGATATTTCATTGAGCTCTTCTTTAACCACAAAACATGGAGAAAAAAATATTCTGATAAGTCTATTTAAGTCTTATTATTTAATAATAAGTCATACATTTTACAGAATTGTCCTTCAAAAGTGTCAGAGATACAGGCTAAAAAAAGACACGGTATAAGTTACAATAAAAAGGTTTACAATAAAAAATTAAATAAACATTAAAAATAAAAACATTATCATAACTAAATTCATCTCGTAACATGTTTAGCTTCATACACAAATTCTGTCATTGAATTATACATTTATATTATAGTCTATAATTAAATTATAAACAAAAGATTTCACTGTCCAAAATATCCTAATATTTTATTGTGCATGATTGAATGTTGTGAATGGTGGACAAATGCTGTAATAGAATGTATTTTAAGCAGCTCCCATTTAATACTTTGAAAATAATCAATTTATAATAAATAGGCGCAGCTTATCTGTTTAGAGTTGCTATCTGCTTAAGCAGTAACACTATTTAATTTCTTTTTTGTTGTTTATTTATTTTTCATTGCATCACAAATGTCATGGACTCAGCTGGACTCCGAAAAAGTCCCAAAGGCTCGATTCCGAGTCAAGTCTGAGTAAAAATGCATCCGAGTCCATGACAAGTCCAAGTTCATTAAAACTGGACTTGTGACTTGGACTCGAGTCCGAGTCCAAACTTGAGTACCCCAACTCTAATGACTAAAGGGAAAAATATTCATTTATTCATCAGACTTATTCTTTGAACAAGTTAGACTGGCACTGACCCACATCATTTTGTCCTGACTTCTGCAAAACATCTCAAGGTGACTTCAAGTTGGTTTTAGGTAAGACAGTGGTTATTCTTAATTATTCATGTTAGCTGCCATATCGATGGAAAAGAAAATAATTCATATTCCAGTTATTGAGTCTTTATTATAAATATGACATGAAGATCTACTTATTGTAGACTTTCTAAATATCTATTTGTTTAGTATGTTGTTTTGACATGGGTGTTGTACAGTAGCTAGCATGACCTGTTATGTCTCTACATATCTCTTGTATTTGTATTGAATGCACAGCAGAAGAGAGAGTGGAGGTGAGAAAAAAGTAATGCAAAAGTAATGCAACACTTTACTTACCATAAAAGTATCTTTTTAATTAATTTAGGTACTTTTTAAGGAGTAATGTAATATTCTAACGAGTTACTTTTAAAAGTTGCGTTACCAGCACTGATCATGACAGGAAAAAAATACAAATATATTTTAAATCATTTGTCAATCTTAACAATTACATGTTTGTATGAACTATTTTAAAAAGTAATTCTATGGTGTTTTAAAATAACTTTGTTTTTATCAAAACCCACTGAGATGTTTTATAGTACACATCTGACACACATTTCGGCAATACTATATAGTGGGGTATTTAGTTGCAGTTGATCACCAGCCTTTGAGCAACTGACCCATTTAAAAGCATGCACAACTTGCAGTGGTGGTCAAACACTATAGCTAAAGGGTCAAGTTTGTGTGGCGCAGGGCGGTGCCTGATTGGTGGATGGCGATCTGGGTCGTTGAGCAGTGGTGGCCAATAGACTAGGGTCTGCTGAGTTAGACAGTTTCACTACTGCAAAGGTTTGGCGCAGGAAATGAACAAATAGGGGGAAGAGCACACCAAGAGTGGCAAAAATTGCTTTTTGCCTGTTTAAAAAGAGATGAACCTGTACGGCAACTAAGCAACGTCAATTAGTCTGCGTTTTTGTGTGAATGCATGCATGTGTGAACGTGAGTGAGAAAGAGACACGCAAATGGTCTTGTGTGTATGTGTGTGCTTGCAAGTGTTTGCTGTACTGGAACGGGATCATTTTATCCTGTGTCTTTCACGCATATTCATGAGGCTCTGGTGATATCTGTAGTGTTATTCATCATAGAATAATTGCATAAATCCTGTTTGGTGAGAAAACCCCAGATGCCCCACACATTTAATCTCAGATATTATACTGCTCCCCTGGTGTACTCAAACAACACTCTTACTTGACTTTCCACAGCAAAGGAATGAGAGCAAGAATGAAAGATGTAGCAATAATTCATTTTTAATATTTACATTACAACACAATGAGATTGAAACAGAAGCAAATCACACACACACACATTTGTTTTTCTGTCACGGTTGGAATTTCCGTTGACTTTTGTTTCTGTTATACTCAACTAATAATATTTTCTATCCCCCAACTCCTAACCCTTACCCTTACACAAACCTTTCTACATTTTTACATTTTCATTAAGACATTATTAGTCCCCACAATGTAGGTGTTTTTTAGGTTTTACTAAACACACACATACACACAATGCTCACGTCAAACTCCCCTCCAGAAAAAAAGTGGAAATTACGTACTACACAATATTATCATTGAAATGTCTATCCATTTTTATTTCACAACTTTTTCAACACACTCAGATAAAGTGTTGTAGGACTCGAGACTGTACTCTGTCTCCAGTCAGAGTCCAAGACCATATTTTCAAGGTCTTGGTTTGTCATGGACTTGTGAGCAATTTGACTCAGTCTTGACTCGAACTTGAACAAGTGTGGACTCTGACTTATCCCAGAGTCCAGTCGAGTCCTTTTTCAAAAAAATATACAGTGAAAAGCTTCCACCTATCTGACAAATATTTTTGACTGATAATATCAGAGATCTTGACATCATGTCCTGTATTTCAATCTGCTGAGTAGAATCAGAAGAAGTGATGCCCAGTTCACAAATAAATAATTCTATTGAGTCGGTTCTTTTCAGCAAATTGGGCAAACAGGTTAGCAAAAAGTTCTGAACCGATTGGCTATTCAGTCTGATTCATTCGTTGGATAAAGTGGATATTTACCTACAGTCAAAAAAGACTACTTTTTTGAGAGGTAACTTTGAGATACTTCCATTGGTGCTGTGTCTTGTTAAGGGGTTATTCACACCAAATGCGTTATTGCATCCATGATGTTGTTTTTCAGTGGTTTTTCTATGTAAACATGCTCAACAGATGTCTTTGACCATTGCATTATGTATTGCTGTGTTTTTGGCATATCACGCAGGAGCGCCACATCTTTTTAAATGTTCTTTTGTCAAGTTAAAATAGAAGATCAACTGTTAAAAACGTGTCTTGAGACACCTGTGTTATATTCTTGTCCCTGATAGCACACGTACAACACCCAGACGTCTATTTGCTTTCCAGATGAAAAGATCTAAAACAGACATCGCAGAGACGTATGTGTGCTATCTGGGTTCGTTACTCTGTTTTGGTATGAATGACCTCTAGTCTTTTAGGATTGCTTTAGCCATTAGTTACATGAATGTTACACATACTGAAGAAAATGTAAAAATACTTCTCTCAATGTTATCAGAATTGAATGGTTTCTGAAAAAAATTAATAAAAATATTAAAAAAAGTGAGCAGAAATGCTTTCTTGACTTACAATGAATGATATATAGTAGTGCAAATGCAGAAATTGTTAACAAATATAATGTAAATGTTTATATCACTTTCTGCGTACACATTGTCATATTTAATACATTATTGTTTGGTTTTAGGCCCATTTTAGTTACTGTACAGTTATACTGTATTTTGTAAAGCAGAAATGTTAAATGTTAAAATAATAATTGGTCTTGACTCTTACTCAACCCTCTTCTGTCTCGGTCTTGACTTGAAATTGACCTACTCTGGTCTCGGACTTGGACTCGGATGAGCTGGTCTCGACTACAACACTGCTGAGATACGACGTCTGCTATCTGAAATGTAGATCCAAAGTTGAACTCGACTAGCAGGGCATGCTTCTGTGCCAACATGCATATATTACATCACATACAAACCAGTTAATATCTCACAAGGGAATGAAAAAAAAGAACAAATCCTATACCGTGGACCAATGCAAGCCAATGGCAGAGATTACAATACATAGTAAGGTCTGCATTGTGTTAGATGTGAAACAAAGGGTTCCCTGCAGTCAGCCTCTCAGAGGTTAAAGGTCAGCTCAGCACATCTGACATACTGCACATTAAGATGTGTGGGCCAGGGAGCCTTGAGGTGCTATTTGCCACCTGGCAAAGATCAAGCCGTAGAGCTTTGTGTGTGATTTTGTGTATGTGTATGAATGTGTGTTTTGAGGGCACCTCAATATTTCTGCATTTGTTGTAAATCAGGAACTATTATACAGCAACAGAGTAAAATAGCATCGAACGCAGTTTTCCTATATAGTCATTATTAAATTATGTCATGGAGAAAGTGAAGCTGGTGTATTTTTTTCATCTTTGAATCTGATCTGAATCTGATTTGATCTGAAACATTAGGAATTAAACATGTTGCTTTCTTGTTTCAAAAAGGGTTTGAACATTTCCAGAGAGCACACCCACCTAGGTCAATAAATAATTCAGGATATTTGGAAGTAGGCCTTGCATACCCTTGAGAGACTAGCGGGTTGCTAAAGCCGGAATGGCTTCATCATTTCTTACATTTACATGGGCATACTGTATGCTGTTTTACTGGAGCTCATCTTCTCTGAGGCAACTTTGCAGGTTTTAAGAATATCTGTATTTTAGAAATGGGGCAAGGTGATTCCCAAAGCGAGATGTCTTGCAAATAAATCTGATATGAAATGTGTAAAAGTGGAATTAGTTACAATTTGTGTTGCAACCTCTGAAAATGGGTGAACACTCACAAACTAACACAGGCACGAACTGAGAAAGCCTAATGTGCTCTTTAAATAATGTCTTTGGGGCTGGTGCATTGACTTAAATTGTCAGAAAAGGAGAAAAAGGAAGCATATCACTTAAACACACACATGTTTGTTGGTCCAGCATGGTGGGGTCTATTGGTTTATACTAAGCTAATGATATTTATATCCACTAACCCCTCCCCTAAACTTAACCCTCACATAAGCTTTTCTGCATTTTTAAACTTTCATTAAGAAATTATTTAGTATATTCATCCATTTGTTTTCCTCATGGAGGCCGTTTGCTGGTTTTCATAATGCAGGTGATTTCAGGTTTTATTATACTTGTGGGGACGTTTGATCCCCACAATGCAGACATAACCTGACACACACACAAGGAGCAGTTCATATCTTCATGTGTTAGAGCCTTATCAGAGACAACCAGCTCCAGTGCTTTCTTTTCTTACCCCCTCTCATTTGTCAAATGACACTGTTGCAGCAACATTACTAGTATGATGAGGTGAGGTGTTTTTGTTCACCTACCACAATATATTTGCACCAGTATTAGTATTAGCATGAATATGTGTTAGTACCTACACTATTTTAATAGCACTAATACATTGTTTACAGTGTATTGAATTCAATACAGTGTTTACTGTTCATAAGAAACAACATAGCTTATATTACAGCTCTGTATGTTCTGCAAATATATATACACACATATATTTCTAAAATATAATATATATATATATATATATATATATATATATATACATTTTTAGTTAACTGTTATACATTGATCACTGTTGTGTAAGTTTAGAAAAGTGTCATTGGTTAATCGTACAAGAGTAAATATTGCAGTAAAACCCAGGAGTATGACACCTTGATATGACAACGGGGACAGCCATCAATTGTAGATTCTCTTCTACATTTTGCCCTTCTATAACTAATGGAAGTTGAGCTCAATCAAGTTACATGGCCTTTTAGTCAGATGTTATCTTCTTTCTCAGTGTGATCCATGGTAACACAAAATATTTGGCAAACAGGCAACAGGTCCCAAGGAAAATATGTGTGCCGCCTTGTGTGAGTGTGTATGTTTGTGTGTGTGTGTGTGTGTGTGTGTGTGTGTGTGTGTGTGTGTGTGAAAGAGAGAGGTGTAGCTAAAATCAGTAACCTAAATAAAACTCTCTCGTTCATAAAAAATAATTGTAAAGGTCATACAGATTTTAATGCACAGAATATTTATTTTAATTATATTTATGTATTTACAGATTATTAAAAATAATAATAACTGTGTTCTGATAATAAAGAGAGACAATGAGAAATGACTCTGCCAACAACATATACCTAACCTCTGAGCTCCTAAAATTATATGACCACACAAGAAACTGAAGTCGATTGCATGTGTAAAAGAGGTGCAGCTAGCATTTCGGTTAATGTCTGCTCAGCGCCATCTCAAGGTGCTAAAGACTGATTAAGTTCCTTCTAAAAGTGCCTCTGGCTCAATTGCTGGGCCCCAGTGATCACACCTCTGAAAGTGGAACTTGCCACCCTTACCAGGTCACACCTTATCCCCCTCATGACTGATAAGAGTAGCACAAGTGCAGAAAAGCGCTAGTGTTAGCAACTGCGTGACAAACAAAGCAGCAATAGTTTATTCTGCCACTAAGTCACAGTGACATTCACTAAAAAACAAGTAAGTTGTGGTTTTATACATGCAAACACATTATATTTATCAGTTTGTGCTTGAGAAATGTTATGGTAAAAAGGAATCTATTCAATCATGAAGTTTATAATGCTTCAAATAAATAGAGTTGAAAGAGTTAAATGTCTTAAAAGAATTCAGAAAATGAGCCATCCATGGGAGAATGTGACCTACGGTCTCTTCACCCTTGTTTAAATAACAGGTTTTGGACTGTGGAGGTTTTTCTTGGCACCTGTTGAAGTCAAAACTCCCTAAAACAGACAGTTTCACAGGCTTTTGTATTTTAAGAAAACACATCTCTTTGGCCACTGTCTAGCTCTGGTTTCTACGGAACTCTGGGAGAAGGTCAGAAATCAGCTTTCTTAAGCGGTGACCATGCAAAAGATCTTTATTTATTGATGTATTTATTTAGTAATTTTTTAAATAGAAGGTTTAGGTCATATTGCATGGTAAAGGCACAGATTTTATTACTCAACTGACACAATCAACAATAGTAGAGCTAATGTTAAAAATGTATGAACATATTAGAGAATTATACAGTAGAGTTGTGGAAAATGACAAATAACAATAAACACTGGTGTGTTAAATAAGAAAGTCAGCGGCTGACAGTATATGCCAGTTATATGGCTAGTTTTAGTTCAACATGAGTTTTATTGACATATCCATACAGCGTGAGAAACTGGAATTTAAGAAATTGGAGCCTAACATTTGTAGACTTTTGCAGCGAACATAATTGCAATCAGTTGATGAATGTTTTAAAGCACATCCAACTGTTTTTGGTAGCAGCAAAGTATACAGAAAGTTACTCCTGTTGGTCATTATATAGAAGGATTCAGTCACAAATCAGACTCCATTGAGCTGCTCACACCTTGAAGTGAATGTCTAGGGTACAGTAACTCTACCACGGATAATTCAGCCTGTTTGCAAAAGGCCTCTGCCTGCATTATTAGCCCAATGCTTTGCTTCTCCCTGCGTTAAATCATAGATGATTCCCTAACAAAGCAGCAAAGAGAGTTTTTATGCTGGCTGCTCAGGAGTTAGTGTGGGTCTTTCCTGTTCTGTGAAAGCCCTGTGGTACGAAAGATGTGGCTTCTGAGAGCCTTCGATGGAATGAATACGACTTCCGTTTTTGACGATAATATGATCAGCGTGTGTTCCCTGGAGGTGTCATCAAGGGGAAAGACGAATCCTCCTCGCTGAACAGAGGAAGCGAAGGGAACAATGGCCCCCTCAATATTTACTGGTTCTCCACTCTAAGCCTGTCTTATAATCGCCAGAGTCAAGGAGATGTTTATGGCTTCCCCCTGGACTATTTTTATGTGCTTGTGTGCGTGTGTGTGAGCCTACCCAAAGGAGTGGTTACAGAGGGAGGCTATAGCTTTAAGCTTCACAGTACGTTTTGATTCCTGTAATCGGCATCCTAATTACCACTTGAGCTAATTAGCACCTTGCTTTACCCCAGGTGTGTTACTGTAAACATCATCAAAGTAGCTCACTTTCACACTCTTTGATGTGCTCCTTATCCAGCAACTCCTCCTTATGCGTGTGTTCTCTGGGCTCACTATTATGACAACATTTTATAAATTGTTCTGAATAGATTAAATATCAAATTAGAATATATGATCTCATTTCTGTCAAATTAATTTGTAAGATTTTTAACTTACTAGTTTATGATAGCATGTGTATTTACATGTTTTTATTTATTTGTGTATTAACCAGTTTGGTGTAATTTTATGAAAAGCTCAGGACAATACAAGTGTCTTATCAGCACTATTGTGAGCATAGAACATATTGTAGTTCATTCTGCTCTTTCCTCTTTTCTGACAATATTGGAGGGACAAATATGGGTCCTTGGTGCATCCCATAGGTCAGTGACCTTTCATAGGTTTTATTGGGAAAGGGCACGGAAATGGTTTCTGGGGTTTACAACATAAAGGCCACAATCTGTCCCTTTGTGCTACCTGCTCACTTGCTGGGGAAGCTATTCAGGTGACCAAAGTCCTCACACAACTGTGTATGTGTGTGTTAGATGTGTGTGGGAGGGGTTGATGAACAGATGTGTTTTACTCTCTCATTAACATCAGAAAGAGCTGCTCTGATTGAAGGTCCTGGACCAAGTGAGCTCTATTTCTCATTGGTGGACTCTCCCCATTCACACACGCACACATGCACGCACACACACACACTGACCTCTTTAAAAGGCTCCCACCTACACTGCCAGCTGGCAACTGGTGAAGTTTTGCTGTGGTCTCCACAGTCCACACCACAGATCCATGCACATGTGCTCTCCGAGCACCTCAGTCGCATACACCCATAAACATATGTTGGCAGATGCACACAGGCATGCACTTGCCACAAATGGACTCAACTTACCAGTGTAATGTTTACCCAAAGTGATACGATCCCTTTGAAGTAGCTCTGAATCCTCACAAAAGTATCTTAACATATTAAATATGTTCTGAGATGTATTACACATGCAATCTAAATTCTTCTTTAAATCTTATACCTTTGAAATCAATGCTAACTAATAACTAGTTGAGAACACGGCACCCACAATTGCCAACAAGCTTCTATATCGGTGAGTCGTACAGTGATTCAGGTTTCACCTAGCTCTTTTTCTAGTCAAAGGAAAAAGGCTTACTGTAATCTGCACTGGCAACGACGTATGGTAAATCGTGTCCTAATTAATCTTACAGGAGGTGTAATTCAACCTCAGATTAGGCCCGCACCTCACAGATTAATTAATGTCTCTAATCAGCAACAGCTAAATTAATTTTGCCCTGATTACGTGCAGCTGAATTTGCATGTGCTTAACGCAGGGTTTTTATTTAATTGTGATACTGAGCAAAGACTCACTCACACACACACACACACACACACACACACACACACACTAAAAAGGTTAGGCTGGACACACACAACTGGATACTGACATAGTCTATGTTATTCACTCGTCTTTTGGCACACAGAGTGCACACGCGCATGTACACACAGCTCACAGCGGTAGCCAGGAGCTGTTTGCAGTGGAGTGTTATTGATGAGGCTGTGGGAGTGATGGAGAGAGAGAGAGAGAGGGGAAAGAACAGCACAGCAGATGCGCTGACAGTTGTTCACAGGCAACCTTGTGCATGTTTAATACCACCCCAGCTGATCCTGAGCCTGCCCTACACAGGAGCACACTGCTCCCATCCAGTGTGCGTGTGTGTTTGACAAAGCCATCTTTGCCCCCGGAGCAGCATATACAAGTCTCAATACAAGAGGTACATGTATATGGAGAGACACACTGGGGTGGGAAATCGCATTCATCTTAACTAGAAGTGGGTGAAATGGTGCGGTAATGCATGGTCTGAGAGCAAGTTGCAGAGAGGGCAGTCTCTACTTTTATGGCTTAAAGGGATAGTTCATCAAAAATTTTATTTATATAATTTACTCGCCCTCATGTTGTTCTAAACTCATTTGGCTTTCCTATTATTTCCTTTTGTGTTCTAGGGAAGAAAGTCTTACAGGTTTAGAACAACATGAGGGTCTGTAAATGATGACAATGTACATTTTTGGGTGAGTTATCCCTTTAACCTCTCATTCTTCTGTTGCTTCTTTCCCTGTGCATCAAACACACAGCTGTCTATCTGTATTAGTAGAACTTACCACCCAATTCAAAACCAAGCAACATAATTTTCCTCTCAAAATTAGCGGTCATATGCTATAAACACTTGCCAAGACGTACTGCAGAACATCCAAAATTGAGAAGTTTTGAGATTACTGATGGAAATCAAGCCATGCATTGCAAACTTCTCAGAGGGTTAAGTGTGATAAAGTACAGATAGTTCATCTTTGTGGTGCCAATGAAAGAATGTTTTTTTTTCTTTTCTTTCTTTTTTCTTCTCAAATGAAGCCTACCATAAAATGGCGACGGGCTTAAGAAGGAAATGTGGGCAGGTTGTGGGCAGGATGGATGGATAGAGAGGGCCACTCCTTGCATGAATATTTCATTAGCAACCTGTCTCCTGGTCTGGAGCCTTCATTTAAAGCCCCCCTTTGAGGTCTTATTTTTTGCTCCATCTGGGCCTGTTAGCTTTCAGAAACCCAACAAGCCACCTCTGGCAATGCCACTGAGGAGTCTTAGATGAAACCAATCTGTTTCCTTTTAGTTTTGCCTTTTGTCTGACTGTAAACAGGTATTAAGGAAAATATCATTGTGTTCCATTAAATCAGCCTTAAATAGAAAAGTAACCAAAAGACTGGAATACGTTTTTCTGAAGTGGAAGAGTTTGAAGCTGTTTTAGGCAATGCAAAGGGACTTAAATTGATAGCCTATAGGACTATAGAGAGATCTAATTGTATTTACACCAAAAATCTATCCTTTAGATTTTTTTAAAAAGCAAAAACAAAAACATAAAAAAACTGAAATTGTACATATTAATTGATAAAGACAAAACAAAAAGGCAAAAAAAAGAAAAACCTGTCTTGGCTAACCAAAAAACGAACATTCTGGGAACCTCAAGTTGTGAAATGGGCTGGAAGCTGTTGGTTGAGTTCTTTGCATTTTTATTACAGAAATAGAATACATTTACCTTGCTGAAAAAAGACAAAACCACTGCTTATGAAAAAACAAACAAATTGAAGTGTAGGGTGGATGAAATATGAGGAAGGTGTCTTGTTGGTTTCTCTTCAAGAAGGAACCTGGTGTTGTTTTGCTCATTAAACTGTTTGAACAGATAGTGACCAATGGGCCAATTGCACGCTGAGAGCCACCGAGCATCTGCCAGGAGATTTGCATATTAATTGACCTATATTAACTTCCAAAAAAATTGATAGACTTCGAACTCGGCCAACAAATTCATCTGCTATGCGTTTCTTATCCCTCACCTGCCGAGAGTATTGTGACACAAAGCCACCGCACGCACAGCAAAGAAACCCTAAAATTGCAGGTTTTGTTAGCATGCGTAATTTGCTCGGTCTCTTTTCAGCTCTTTTGTCCTGAGGCGGTTTGAGCTTTTTGTGGTTGTTATGTTCTCCCAGAGTGCAACCTGACTGATAGTTTGCCTGAGATAGAGCTTGACTTCTTTATCTTTCCTGTGCACAGCATAGTGTTCTCCTCCTCCTGTATTTTTTCCATCTCAGGGTAGCCCAGTGAGCCATTGTGTGTCTCCAGCTTTACAAACTGAAACACACACACGCAGACACACACGTACACGTACACACAGGCACTTTGAGGCTGGTAGAGGCCCAGAACAGTTGTCGAGAGAGGGGTAACATGTGCATGGGGTGGGCACAGATGGCAGTTTGTGTGGGGGAGGAAGGGGGAAAGGTGGGCCGTCTGGCAGCATGAGCAAGCCTCAGAGAGATCTCTCTCTCTTTCTCTTTCTGGCTTCCTCTCCTCCCCTTCTCTCCTTCTTGCCTGTTGCATTGGGTCCTATAGTAGACAAATGGGAGTTTAATTCAATTAGGTCCAGGCTACTGTTGCCGCTTCACGGCAGGGTCTGTGGAGCACCGCCACCCCTTTACAGATGGGTGCTCGCAAGATAAGTGCATGCACACACACACACACAGACTCACTTGGTCTCTCTCACTTCCCTTCTTTCACACTCACAAATATTGGCAAGTACTGAAATACTTAAATACAAGGAAAACAAAGCCCACCACAGTACACACACACCCTCTCCAGGTTTGCAGTAATGGTTCACGCATAGCTGAGTTTTCACTGAGGATCACGGCGGCACAAAAGCAGCCCCTCTCTTCCTGGGCCCTTTGTTCCCGCAGCACCAGTGTGACCTCTCCAGCTACCCGGCCTTAAAACAAACACAGAGAGCCTCGTCTGCCATCACACGCACTGTAAACAAGAGCACTTACACCAGCCATTAGCTGTGTGCTAATCCCACAAGAAAAATAGATCCAATCCAGACACTATCTATCAGATTCAAGGCCTTAACTGACAGAGACACATAAACAGCCTTGTGTGGGAGTCACAGATTCATTGTTGACAAGCGTCTAATCATGTTTTTACTAAACTGATTTTAAAAATGAATTATATGTAATCCTGATCTTTACAGATTGATATCAACTTTTTAATTATTATTTTTAATTATTTTAGACCTAAAATTGGATTCTTTAAAGGAAACCTGTTCCAAACCGGTTTGATTTTCTTTCTTTGTGGAACACAATAGGGGATGTTAAGCAGAATGTTATGGATTGACAGCTGCAGTCCTCATTCATTTTCATTGCATGGAGAAAAAAGCAGTGTCAACATTCTTTACAATTTCTTGTGTTTCATGGATGAAAGAAAGTCATACATGTTTGGAATGTCATAAGGCTGATTACATGATTTTTGGGTAAACTAAACAGCACTTATTGAGTCTCTTTCATAAAACATGAGCAGAACGAATTTCTGTCTAAAAAAATACATAAAATGCATAAATACATCATATACTTACACTGTTGCATTGAACTGAATGTTACATATGGATTGTTTTCTGAATGATTAGCAGAGAAATTCACTCTGTCTGTGTTGCATGAATGAGGCCCTGTTAATATCCAACATGTGAAAATCTTTTAATTTCCTGTCTGATTGGTGCAATCCTCTGACATTCCAGCTTTTTTCACATTTGTTGTCTAAAACTGCACGCTCTGCATGCACTTTACTTCTCTAGTGTTTTCAATGAGGCATGAAGCAGGTAAACGTTTGCCCTCCCTCATCCTTTTTGCACATGAAATGATGCTGCCTGATTTGATTCACATGGATCATTTCCAAGCTATAGCCACTAGGCAGCGACCTCCTTTCAACCGTTTGAAGCCTTACCTAGTTCCCCCTCCCCCACCACTCGCTCAGGTGATGCACACCGCACAGGAGAGAGAGAGAGAGAAGAGAGCAGTTATTTTCCACCGTCTGTTCCGACGAGGTTTCATTACCGTGGCAGAGAGGCACCTGAAAAAGACCTGCGGCAGGCTGTCGGATTCTCACTATGGATACAGAATACACACTCACCTTTCTGTTTCGGCCACATTGTGAGCTGGGAACACACAGAAAGGGGAAGAAGGGAAAAGAAAAGATGGGAAAATATGGATAGCTGTTGGATTACTGTGAAAAGGAAATGCTAAAAAGGTGTGCAAGGTATCGGAGGTCTCGTTCAATCCAGATGGATGTGATTGTTGAGCGTTTGGTACATCAGAAGTCTTCCCTGTCTTAAAAATATGAATATTTTGATTCATCTACCGCAATATACCAATGAAATGGATCCAGCGGACGACATGGTATTGGGTTTGCAGGTGTGTCTGCAGTTTTCCCCTGAGCACTGGGAACACACTCGGCATATGAGATGAGAGGAGTCTAAGAGATTGTGACAGGACACACACATACCTGTCTAAACAGCTAAACTGCTCAGAAGAACATGTGTGTATATGTGTGTGTGTGCGCGTGTGTGTGTGTGTGTGTGTGTGTGTGTGTGTGTGTGTGTGCGCACGCAACTCCAGGCAATGGAAGGTGTGAAACTCTCCCAGTTAGTGAAGATAGGCTTAGGTCATCCAAACTGGATAAACACTATTGTATTGTGTTAACTCATGTTTTCATAATTAAGGTAAATTTTTGTTTGCCAATATATTCTCTGCTTTTGGTTTTGTCTGTTGCCGCTCGCATACATTTGTGAATCTTGGCTGCGTCCTGAGGTCTTGGTAAGGGTACCATCAGTACCATCTAGAAAGGCATTATGCCTTATTCTCAAGGGGCATCTAACAGAATGATAGGTGGGGTTGCTTGAGAATATGAAACAGCATGGAGAGAGAGAATGAGAGGGAGGGGAGAAAGGAATAAGTCAGAGAGAGAGAGAGAGAGAGAGAGGAGAGGTGGCCTCTTTGTCTCTGGGGTGAGCACAATGGGCCGTTCACTGCAGGAATTATACTGCAGGACAGCTGCCGGAATAACACGCTGAAATGGCCACCAATAGAATCATGAACAGGGCAGGTTTAAATGGGAAAAAGTGTGTTTGATTGGTAGAAAATACAGTTACAAGTATGTATGCAAAAAAATGTAGGGTCAGTGTTTTGAATCGTCCTTTAAATCAATTTAACATATTTTAAAATAGCTTTTCTGTATTCCTTTTATACAGTAAATACTAATTAACTACTATAAATACAAAAAGACAATGCCACATAATATCTTGGTAACATTTGCCGCACCCATGTGACCTCAGAGTCAAACAGTTTGATGGACTGCCTATGAGCGCCCATTAATATCTTTTGAAACGCACAAACCTACACGTACACATAGACAAAGTATGAATTTGACTTAGTCAAATCATGTTTCTTCCTTTTTCTAAGATGGTTTTCAAACCTCAGAATTTTTCTATTTCTATTTGTGGCATGAGAGGGCAAGAATCTATGCAATTATAGGAAAATCACAACACACTTCCAGAACAAACCATACTGACTTTCCCTGTAATGTAATGTGAAAAAAAAAAATTACTTGCACTCAAGTATTAAAGCAATGTCATTTGGAATGTGGATGGCTAGCATATGCTTTTGGAAAAGGCAAGAGCAGGAAAATATGATGTAAAGTGTTTTGTGTTTTGTGTGGGCTTAAAGTCAAAGCACTCAACAGTTCACTATTATTAATATTCAGCCCTGACCTCTGTATTCATCCTCTTGATTCTTTTCCCAGTCCTCCCACTTCTTTCTTTTTCCTCGGTACACTCCCACCATTCAAACTCTGAATGATTGGCCACAGCTTTTTAAATTCAGGGCTGCATTTTGTACGGTACCTGTGCGAGTATATCGTGAGACCAAGTAATTTGATGTTATTAGTGGCTTAAAGATGAAGTAGTAATTACATTTGTGTGAGAGAGAAGGACAAGAAGTGGAGGGAGGGAACAGAGGAAAGAAAAAAGCAATCAAAGGTAAGATGAAGTTGCTTTACGTCCAAGGTATACCAGGACCACACAGAGCCTCTCGTGTCTCACTTTCAACCACTCTTTCTACTTTTCTTTCAAGGGGGGGTCCTCACCCCCATCCCAAAGTCGTTCCTAAATAATCCCGCTGGTCACACCTCTTGGTAAGAAAGCTTTTTGTCCCACTCCCCTCACCCTGCCATACCACCTCTCCCAACTCGTTGGTATTCAGTCTGGTCAGTGCATTTTGACCATCCCTTGTACCCGAGATGGTTCCCCTTTTAATTTGCACCTGTTGTGCAGTTGTCGGGGGAGCAAATGCAGCCCCACGGATCAGACAAAGATCATATTATGATCAGATACGTGCTGCTAATCTTCACGTCCTCTGGTGCGAGCCGCCAAAGGGAAGCGATCAGCCTTTTTTGCATGGGAACCTGCAGAAAAAGGCGTCATTTGTGTTTTTTTTAAGTAAATGGGCCCCTAGGGAGAGATTAGGGGTAGTTAAGGTATGGAGGAGGGAATGAAGCGTTCCACAGCCCAGTTGAGCCCATTTGATGCCAACAAACTGGGAAATAGAGCACGGATGGAAGGGAAAGTTTGTTGTTTTTCAAAACTCTGTGTTCAGAAGAGGGAGAAAATTGTCCTGAAATCAGCAATTAGGTTTTCAAATCATACCATTAGAGAACTTCCCACAAGTTCTCACTACTTTGGCAGTGTGCCTCAGAGATAAGGTGCTGGGGAGCCTGGGGAGATTGCTCGATTCGATTGCTACATTAAACTGCTGTTCCCATGATGTAAGCTTCATAGCTTTATTATACCCTTACCACCTCTAACCCTTTAAATCTACACCATTGTTGGAATGCTTTCTCTCTGTTGTTATTTTATATCAAGTAGCCTTCTGGTCTAATGAGGTATCCATTATATTGGCATCCAAACTGTGAAGATAGGCTATAATTCATACACATTTCCAATGCAGAGAGCAAAAATGAAAGCTATTCAAGTTTGGGTAGCAGTTTACAATAAGGTTCTATTCATTAAAAGTGCATTATTGTATTAGGCATCATGAATGAACAATGAACAATCAAGTTTTGCAGCATATATCAATAATGTTTATTGGTAGTCCCTGTTAGTCTATAATGCATTGATTAATGTCAATATACACAACGTTTTATGTTAAAAATTAATTAGTAGGGTATAACGGGGCTAAGCACACCCCTTTAGCAAAATGTGCTCAAGTTTTAAAAAAGAAAACACATATCTTTTTATTGAATATTAATAGAGAAGTTGGTGTGGAAAAAAATGTAGAACAGAAGATTGTTTTGATAAAAAATTATAATAATAATAAAATAAAAAGTGTAAAAGACCTTGGTGTAAAAGTCCCCAGAGTGTTTATAATTAAAAATTATTATATGTTAGATCAAATTACCACAAAACCAAACTAAAGACAAGATCTTTGCTATGCTATGATCGCACATATTAAGAAAACTTTACAGTGCATAGTGATAAACAGATGTTTAATATTGCGCTGTTTATTTATAATTTTTTTTTATTTATTTTTTTTTTTCGAAATTTAGTGTTTTGGAAGGAAATTAAATAAAATATGTAGAAATTTATATTACCAAAATAATAAATGCTTTAAATGTACTTTATTGTTCATTGTTAGTTTATGTTAACTTATGCATTAACTTCTCGGTTACGTATGTAACCTCCGTTCCCTGATGGAGGGAACAAGACGTCGTGTCGAAGAAGCGACACTAGGGGTCTCTCTTGAGCGCCGAAAGATACCTCTGATCTATGAAAAAAGGCCAATGAGAGTTGGCGAACAGTATTTGCATACTCCGCCTCCGGATACGGATATAAAGGCGAGAGAAATACGCTCGTTCATTCAGGATTTTTCTGAGGAGCCGGGAGTGTTCCGGGCATCTCAGCGGCTCGGCTCAGCGACGTGGCCGGGAAGACACGACGTCTCGTTCCCTCCATCAGGGAACGGAGGTTACATACGTAACCGAGACGTTCCCCGTCTGTCGCTCACTTCGACGTTGTGTCGAAGAAGCGACACTAGGGGTCCACTTCAAAACTCGCCATGCGCTGAGCCGTGTACGTGTACTGCTGACACAGAAGCGGGCAGGTATTTGCACGTGCACAAGCGACCAACTGTGTTCAGGCTGCACGTACTCTTCCCTAATGCCCCGAAAAAGCATCAGCATCCTTTTGGTTACCCTAGGGGGGAACAAGGTGACGCTCCCAACTAGGGAACGGGCCAAGCCTGGCTGGGCCTCTTTTCTCTCTCTGTTTTCTCGGCATAGAGCAAGAGCAGCCGGGGCCCTTACCGCATCGAGGGAAGGGGGTCTTATTCCGAATTCCTATTCTTTTAGGGGGAAAAGACCCTTCGGAGGCCACACCCGCCCAGCAGGGGAGGTAAAGGTGGCAAAATACATCACAAAATACGTACCGCGGAAATACACACAGGAGGAGTCCCATAGGAGGCCTGATCTGTGGAGCACCTATTCCAGTAGGGGTAGCCGGAGGTACCCGTAGTGGACTGGACCAGCACGTTCCTCCGTTGAACTGCTGCGGGCCCGAAGTGCTAGGGAGGAATCAACCAGGGACCTAGGTCCTCTGGGACAAAAGCGCACTGTTTTGACTTGGCAGAGGGAAACGGCGCTGGAACAAGCGGTTCACCCGGTCAGATCGTCGACGTGTACCGAGTTCTACGGGCTCGGACCTGAGAGAACACGGGACGAGACTGACTCAACCCTGAGATTGTAAAATCTCGTAAAGGTGTTAGGTGCTGCCCAGCCCGCAGCTCTGCAAATGTCTGCTAGGGATGTGCCCCTCTCTAAAGGGCGTGGTAGGAACCTTGGGCACATAGCCCGGTCGAGGTCTTAGGATCACATGAGTGTCTGCCGGACCGAACTCCAGGCAAGTGTCGTTAGTAGAGAACGCTTGCAGGTCCCCGACCCTCTTGATGGAGGCGAGCGCGATCAGCAGGACCGTCTTTGCTTTTGACGAGTGGAGAGCGGTGCTCTCCATGAAGACGTCAGCTCGTCATGCACCTCCGGGAAAAACGGGACCGGGGGGGGGGGGGCGTGGCTGTGAGCGGTGCCCAGACCCCAGGAACCAGTCATCCAACCGTGACGGGTGTGGGGAGGGTGGAGGTTTCCAGTCCAACCCCACCCCGACGGCGGCCCGGGCAAGCATGTTGGACATCTGCGCATCCGCCTCAACCTGGGCCTGCTGGCCCGAAGGCGGCAGTCCAGGGGAGGAGTCAGCGTCAGATGCCACGCTCTCCGATGGAGCGGCGAGCTCATCGGCTTCAAGCTCCAGAGGATAGGCAGACCGGCCCAGAGGCGAGTCACCGTTACCTCGAGACTGGACGGAGGTAAACGAGCGTGCCGGGGGGCGGGTGGTCCGAGGGGGCGTGCCCGGCGGAAGCGCACCCGCTGCCCTCCCCAAATCGCCTCCAGCGCCAACCGCATCGTCCTCAATCCCGTGGGAAGAAGGAGCGATACGGGGGGCGGCTGGAGTGGCGTGCTTTCTATTGAAAGCAAGCCGCGACCGCAACGTTACCATGGTCATATTCTCGCAGTGAGAACATGAGCCATCCACAAACGCTGCCTCGGTGTGATCGGCGCCCAGACACACGAGACAGCGCCTGTGGCCGTCAGAAGCGGAGAGCACTCTACCGCATCCAGGAACTACACAGGGGTTGAATGGCATCTTTATAAAGACGTGCCCTGAAAAGGGCATTCAACACCACTATGTATTGCTCTTTTAGAGAAATAAACTCTTTATGAGAAATATAACTCTTTATAAAGGAAACTCTTTCAACTCTGCGCTGTCGAAGCGCCCAGGGGCAAACTGCACGCCGGCAGAGAAGAGAAAACAGCCGCTGTAGTGCGCTGTAAATCCAACAGCAGCAGAGCGTCAGAGGATCAGAAGCAGGATCAGTTGTGTTACACGCAGCAGTCAGCATAAACACGACCATCGGCTCCGAAGAAAATTACTGAATGAACGAGCGTATTTCTCTCGCCTTTATATCCGTATCCGGAGGCGGAGTATGCAAATACTGTTCGCCAACTCTCATTGGCCTTTTTTCATAGATCAGAGGTATCTTTCGGCGCTCAAGAGAGACCCCTAGTGTCGCTTCTTCGACACGACGTCGAAGTGAGCGACAGACGGGGAACTATTGTTCTTGTATACAACCTCATTGTAAAGTGTAACTAGTTTTTTGTGTCATGTAAGTATTTATTTAATGATTTCATTGCTTTAAAGTAATGGAGCACTTTTGCGAGGCTACGTGCATTTCCACACATGCCTCTTTGCTGGACTCCTGGCAAAAATATTAGTTGTTTCTTTATTTCTGTGGGAGCATCAATTATACTGCTTTGGCTTTGATGTCTTGTGCTTATGCATATGTAAAGCAGCTGGGTAACAGGCCAAGATTGTGGCCATATTCCAGATTTCTCTTGAGACTAAGAAATGTGGATGAACCCAAATATAAACACATAGACTCATCTCTCCTCAGTGCTGAGCTATGAAAACGTGGTGGATGCCGGTTCAGGGTCCGATGAGGAGGACAGACTGTTGGGCTCTGAGGGCGAAGGTAGTCCAGCAGGAGTGCCGAGCCTGGAGGACTCACCCCGGGTAGCCCATGATCTGCTCTCTTGTCTAGGGGATGAAGAAAATGAAAGCCAGGATGGGGCAGGAGCCCACGTTTGGCGCCACAGAGATCTCAATGGCTCAGGTAAGAGTGAGTTGCAAAATTGTGAGAGTGATTGATTTACTTTTTTGTGGCAATAACAAATAAAACATAGACAAAGTTCAGATTTCTATGAACATTTTATTTTTGGAGCAGGAACTCCTAGAGATGACAGAGAAGTGATTGAAGAGTTCAAGCTAGAAAAAAGTAAAAAGTTATTAATACAATTAGTTATTTGTCATTTAGCAGAGATATTTTTCCCAGAATTACCTTCAATAAATTGCAGGGACAATACCACTGGATCTACTAATGGGTGAAATGGTGAAAACATCAGACCAGTGTAGTTTTTTTCTGGTCCTCCAAGTGATGACAGAAAAGTCCAAGCTAGAAACCTTCATGCATTTAGCACTAAAACATTAAATAGAAATAAACTAAAATAAAAAATCTGTAGTTGCTTTAAATTAAGCAGGGCCTCATTTCACAATAGCGATTGATCTTAGTCTTAGAGTGTTTTCTGAAAGTGCTGAAATGTGACCGTATAGTGCTGCTCGTCATTGCAACTCTGTTATAATTGTGCGCAACATTAAAAACGTTTGTAATTTAGATCGCTAGAAATATTTACTAATATTTTCTTAAATGTACAACTTAATTCACCACATAATTGCATTTTGTTTTGCAATCGTTTTGTGCAGAGCAATATATTTATTTTACATAATAACTGCTTTGTTCATCAGATGTGCATTTTAATATTTTGTTTTCAATATTTGCTCTGTGGGTCGAGATTAAAGCTTCCAGGATCTGTGAAGACAGCGGAAACCCTGTGTATGGTCCTGCTAATGACAACAAGCATTAATTGAACATAACGAGGTTCACCGTGTTATTGCGGATCACGAAATAAGGAGACGTGTGGAAGCTGCACTTTAAGGACATTCACCAATCAAAGGGAGATCTATCTTTACTCCCTAAAGTGATAACAATAACAGCAATGCTACACAACATGTGTAGTCCTACACAACACGTGGTGCGGGCGAGAGCACCCTTAGGTGTCAGAGAGGAAGAGGAGACGAGGATGAGGAGCCAATATACTGTACGGACGATTTTCGTGCACGGCAGCAAGTTATTGAGTTTTTTACTTCTCTCCCTGATTGCAATTTTTACAGTTCTCTGCAACAATCATGCCATCACTTTGATGTTACCAACTAGTCCACAAATTTTTTTTGTTGTTTACTTATTAATTTATCTGTTCATCCAATATTGACTAACCATTTTCTGCATTTATTATTACTGTTATTATTATGATTAGTCTTGTCTACTAAAAATAAAAATTCTTGTATACTGATATTAAATGAGCATAAAGTGTAGCTATAGGTATAGCTGTAGCTATATTGTATTAGGTGTAATTTCGAGATTGTCCTGCAGGTTTTTGCATAAGTCTGTGTCCTTACAATGTTCTTAATTCTGTACAACTACTCCAGAGCACTCATTAATCTATGAGCATTTTCAAGTACTACTTAAGTTACGATGCTTTTGGGTAACGGGCTGTAAAACTAAGACCGTAAGATGAATTCTACGATTTACTTCTACGCTTACGATGTTTTTGGGAAAAGAGGCCCAGATCCATATTACCCAAAATTGCCTTCAGTAGAACAAATTGCAAGGACAATCCGAAATGGCAAAATGGTGAAAAACGTCTTTCAGGTACACCATTAGCTCATAGGTTGTCCAGACCTAGAAGCAAATCTCCAATTTTTACAATAGCTGGAGAGAGTTGTGTTATTTACCATAGTTGGATAACACCTAGCATCTGTTTGGTGTATATGATGTAATTGGAAAAGCTCTCTTTTTTCCTTTGGTTTTCTATTTTTTTGTCACAAGAAGCAGGTGATACCTAATTGTCAATACCTCATCACTATCACCACACCCTTTTTCTGGCTTCGCTGTGACTCATCCACCCAAAACCAAAAGTGATCAAGTTCACAGACAAGACCCAAGCTAGTGAGCCTTTAAAGACAAATTCTCTTAATTAGAATCACAGAGCTATCATTTAGCACAAGCCTGCCTTGCCGAAGACTCATTAAAGGCCTTAAATGAAATTTTTAGCATTATGATGGCCATTTACATACATAATAGGCCCACAATTCCCTGGGCCTGGCTGACAGTTACAGAGTGATGGGAGAACTCATGCGAGTCGACCGGTTTAAAAAAGAGAAGAAAAAAACCCGACCTCCAGCAATCAGTCTCAGCTAATGACTAAAGCATATGCATCACTTAACTTCACAGAGTGTCACAGTCCCAGAACTAAACAGGGTCTTCTGGGACGTGTCATTTGCTTGAATGGTGTTTTGTTTAGTTGATGTTCACACCATGATATGCTTGATTAATGGATGTCATCTGAGCTTTCCTATTCGAAGGCCATGCCTTTGGCAAGATAAAAATTTTCAGTCTTAGTGATTGAACACGAAAGCATTAGTTCACTAGCCCAGAAACTTTGTGGTATATGCTGGTAAATGTGACATCTCAAAAGAATCTGCATGAATCATCTTGTGTGGTGCTTCCTCTTTTTCTAGGTGAAGTATTGTTGCTTGAGAAAATTGCAGCTCAATTCTGTGGCATGTGTTTTGCTAAAACCTCACTACTACATGCAAAGGAACATCTATATGTAAAGTGTAATGTGCATTTGCACATAGGAGGTTTACTTTGTCTCTTGTAGCTCTCTCCAATGTTTGAGCATAGTGCATATATAGCTGCTGCCTGATTTAAAATGAGACCATGTCATCAGATATATGTAATTTATTTGTGCATCGAAAAAGAGACAGGACTTCTCTTGCGCTGCGGTTTTTAAAATCACACATTACCTCAGGGGAACGCAGCTACCACAAGCAGAACTGAGACACCAATGTAGTTGCCATTTTGCCTCTCGAGGAAACAACATTTTTTTGTCATTCAGACACAGTACATCTAAATTAATCTCTGATACAGCTTCACTTTCCTTTAAAGATAATTTTCAGTGCACCACACATGATGTTCAGTCCTTCGTATGACATTAAAATATCCCCATGCTAATGCTGCTAAACGCTAACCCTGCCAAAGAAGTTTTAAGCCAGTGCACCTCAAAGGAAAGGACAATGCCATCAATTTAGCAGAATGATTTCACTGGCTACAGTTCTTGCACTTTTATCTGTACGGTGCAGAAGGAGAGGATTTCACCAGAAAGGGTTTTTGTAAAGGCAAGCTCCCTATTAGCAAATGCCTTGTCTCTTTAAAACTTTGTGAAATTAAGTGTGTCCAAGTCTAGTAAAGATGTTCTTCTTTTTGATGCTCAAAGCATCCCTTCAAAAGGTGCTCTTACAATGATTTGGACTCTCTGCTTTGAAAGTCATCTCTTAAATGTGGTGAAAACTGAAAGAATTCATTGACTTTTAGAAGCTCTCTCAGTTGTCATACTTAGATAATGAGGAAGGAAGTGGAAGGCATTTTTGAAATGAAACATGAAATGTTCTAATGCAGGCAAGGCTTGTGAGTGTATGTCAGGAGTGTTGATTATGCTTGTTTGTCCCCTGAATTGTGGTGTTAGAGGTGCTGTATATCCTCCTTTTGTGAGGGAAGCTTATGATACTTGTGACTGCCAGTATAAGGTCACATGAGGGGGAGGAGGAGGAACAAACACAATAGCTGCAGTATATGAGCAAACTCCTCACAGACCACCCTCCTCTCCTCCCTAAATACCTTGACATGATTTCTTAAGCCACGGTTACTGAGAAGTGGCTTTGTACACATATTATTATCTGAGCTGCTGTCAGTGTGTATGAAATGTAACTCTTCTATCATACTGTAGGTTATTTTCTAGCATTGTGATTTTTGTGGGGTTCTTGAAATTATACATATACTGGATTGGAGCACCGTTAAAGCTATAGTTCACCCAAATGAAAATTCTAGCAACATTTATTTACCCTCATGTTGATAAAAACCCATATAACTTTTTTCTCCCATGGAGAACTAAAGGAGATGTTAGAATGTTAGCCTCAGGCTTCATTCACTTTCATTGCATGTGGTTGGTGACCATTTCTGGTGTAGATTTTGGTGTAGCCTACATGGTTTATGGGTATTTGTTATAATAATGTCTTTTCTCTCTTCTACTGGGAATTCTTACAGAGGAAAGAAAAGCTGAGTACAACTCCCTGAGTCCTGACATCTCTCACCATGGAATTGGAAACGGCACAGGTGAGTTTGCATCTGGAGATTTATTTTATAAATCCTTATGTGTAAATGCACAATGAAGGCCTTTCTGAGTCAAACAGAATTAATTTAACATTTGAGTTATGTTTTCATAGGAATCATGCCTTTCAAGAATTTCCTCTTGAATAAATACATTATGAAATGTTTGAAAGCTATGTGGATAAAGCCTTTTAATTTAAGGTCCCCTTGTTTGGCAAATGCACACATACAGTATGCATAGCACACAGTTAAGCATGTCAGATAGTTCTTGCTTTATGTGTGTCCACAGGAGATGGAAAGTAAACATTAAGTTGAACTGCATGGCAAATCACATTTTGCAGCCAAATTGAGTTTAAGATCAAAAAGAATTTGCTCAGTTCATGTACTGTCAAACTGATTAAAAAAGACAATAACATTTACATTTTCTAAGGTTCCAGCGATCTGAAGAAAAAGTATGAATTACAATAACTGATGATTTGGCTTTTTTATTTGATTTAAACCTAGCTACCTTTTTTTTAGAATTCACACTTTTGTCAATTCACCCTGTCAATGTTATTTAGCTGTTATCCAATCGACGTCCAAAAAACTAGTGTTTACGAAAATAACGTTTAAAATCTCATTCCATGCAATTACACATACACAATAACGCATGATCAATAATTCGATTATTGGGTCTGATTTTATGTGTACGATGAACAATACAAAGTGAGATCAGTTACCCCAGCATGCCTAATTGCCATATAACCCAATTACCCATAATGCTGGAAATGTTTAAAGCCTTTTCTAACATGCAAGTGGATGCATAAAGTGTGCTTGATGATCAAGCTGGCTCCTATTAGTCTTTGAAGTGGCCATTATGTTGTAACTTAAATAAATACTTCCACCTTTAAAGGCCTTCTAATGGTTTGGACTCCACTACATCACACTTAGAGTGGCCAGTGTCCTAATGTTCTGCTAGGTCTGTTCCAGTGACAACACGCATCAACCTCTAGACTCATTTGTGCCTTTTCTCCCAACTTCCTGTGTGCAGTTAAGGGTATCAGTGTCGCTTCAGAGTTGGAAAGCTTTTTTGGAAAGAGGAAACTGGACGACAGTGAGGTACACGCGGCAAGCATCGCTGAGTACCTACAGGACACTGTTATCATTTACCCAGAGGACCCAGAGGAGGGCACACGACTTAGCACACCAGAGGACAATGGACAAGATGAAAATGAAAGCGGTAAGTCTTTAAAAGTATACTTCAAGTATTTTAAATGATACATATAAAGGCACAATACTTACCATTTAGCCTTATATTAATTTACAAAGTAAGGCTCTATTAAAGGCCTACATCTAACAACTATTTTGATATTCGATAAACGTATTTATATAAAAGCAATATATTACTTATCTTGTCCAATGCTTTCCTTCAAACAATTAACACATTAAAGGATATAAAACAAAAAAAGTTACATTAATTATTTGGGCCTCATTCCTGGAAAATCCTTCATTATCACCATTTTCACATACATATTCACATTGTGTACACAGAAAGTTTGAAATACAAAATTCACAATAATAACAATAACAACTGTTCAATAATTACATTTGTTGTCAATCATACGTATTAATGACTTCTAGCTATTTGAGATATTATTTGTTGCCACACATACTCTAAACACAAACAATCAGGATCTACTTTCTTTTTTTGGTTGTTTCACAAAACTGATTGCAGTGCTTTGCCTATCATTCTCCCATAGCCTGATATGGCAATTCTTTGTCTCAATTACACTGTTTTTTGTTGACTCCCCCCACCTTCACTCTGTTCACTCCTCTCTCTTTTGCCCAGATCTGGCACTGAGGACACCAGATGCCTTTGCCCAACTGTTGACCTGCCCCTACTGTGACCGGGGCTACAAGCGGTTGACCTCTCTAAAGGAGCACATCAAGTACCGACATGAGAAAAATGAAGAGAGCTTCCCCTGTCCCCTGTGCAGTGACACCTTCCCTTACCACACCCAGCTTGAGCGCCATATGGCCACACACAAGGCCGCCAGAGATCAGGTGAGACAAGGCCCACCTCAATAAGCACACACCCTCAGTACTTTCTACTGGTTTGTTTATGCCTTTAAGGATTCAACTGGGAATTGCAGTCAAACATGCCATTTTTAATCTCAGACAACCAAATCATACTGAAAGAAGCTGCATCTCTCATTTTGAGACTGTTTGCTTAAAGGAATATTTCACCAAAAAATGAACATTCTGTCATTATTTACTCACACTTATGGTCTGCACTTATATAGCACCTTTTTTAACCTTAGCGGTTACCAACGCGCTTTACACTGTGTCCAGGGGCGTTTCTAGAGACTCAGGGGGCCCCAGGCAGAAGGGACCTGGTGACCCTCCAACAAACAACCACCCCTACTACCCCCATAAGGCACATTAAACATAGATTATTATACAAACACAATTTTTATTTTCCAAAAAATGCTTTCTTTTCTATGGAAATAATATAAATAAAATATAAATAAAGGCAAACTTTGCATACATAATATAAATAACTCCAAATACACAAACAATACAAAAATATTTGCTTACAAAACCGTAGTGCACATTTTGAGTTTGGAGTTGCTGTGGTTACGTCTGGAGGTAGTGAGGAGGAAGTGGTGGTAAGGACTGGTGTGGCCCCTTGTAATGGAACTGATGTGCTGCCACTGGATGTACTGGCCATGTCTTCCTCAAGGTCCTCCTTGTGACCTTAAGTTGATATTGCTGGAGAAAAAAAATACTTGTAATGTATAAATGAGTATACAAATAAAAAGTATACAAATAAGAAGTCATTGTTTAAAGACAAACATCTGTGTGGCCATATTTAATCAAATAATCTAATAATATATGTATAGTGGAGAGCAAGTCAAGGTCAAATTAGAATAACTTAATTTTACCTTAAATCTGTAGAGGCATCTTGTTGAGGCGGATAAAGAAATTTAAGTAAAGCACCTTCTGAAAAAAAGAAAAGAGAACCAAATTGTATTTGGTCGTGCAAGCACAGTCCACAAACA
Source organism: Moxostoma hubbsi (assembly GCA_032164185.1). Taxonomy (NCBI): domain Eukaryota; kingdom Metazoa; phylum Chordata; class Actinopteri; order Cypriniformes; family Catostomidae; genus Moxostoma; species Moxostoma hubbsi. Next base: position 19,255,067 of record JAVLUX010000011.1, on the reverse strand, counting down.
CCAAATGGTTAAGATCTGTATGAAATAATTCACAAACAGCTAATGGCAACAACAACACTTTAGCTTATGTTAAAATTTTGTTTACTGTAACATTTTTACAAGAAAATTCAATGAGACATATAAAATAACTAGGTTAGCTTGTTCTGTCGAAACTGTGACAGTAACAGATATAATATCTTCCAAATATGCATTAGTAACATCTTTGAAAGATATTATCTGTTACTGTGACAGTTTCGACAGAACAAGCTAACCTAGTCTACTGACAAAGTAACTGTTGTTAGCAATTGACAAATCATTATGCTACTAATGGGAGAAATTAAACGCTTGGCATAACTAACTTATTCTATGCAAGGTTCAGTATACACAACACAGCCACTGGTAAAAAAAGAACATAGCTTATGTTAACATTTTATACACTTGTAAAAACAAATGTACAGTGATACACTAGCTATGTTTTATGCATCACATGTTTCTAGACGGGGTAAGCTAGTCTAATGATTAACTAGCTGTTGTTACAATTGAACAGACAAATGACAACCGAATTTTCTGATGTGTGGTTGGACAAATGACACCCCTTGACATTACTCCTTCATTCAGTGTAACAGATTCTCACTTACCAGTGTCTCGTTTTTTCTTTTCTTCTTCCTCTTGCTTTCGTTTCCTTTTAATATGGCCAGACGGGTAAATCCGCTTCATGGTCCATCATTTAACTGCTGCTCTGAAACTACGAAACTTTTGACAGCAAGCTCGTAGCATGGGGGCCCCTTTAGTTGGGTTCCGGATGTGTCATTGCAGTGTCTTGTTCCATCAAAGAATTTAAGGGGGTTCCATGTTGTCGTTGCTGTGGTCCAATGTAATCAGTCGTCCTTCAGGGGGCCCCCTTCCAGCTTGGGGTCCCATGCAATTGCCTGGTTTGCCTACCCCGTTGCAATGTTTTTGACTGTGTCCCATTCACCCATTCACACACACACACACACTCACACACCAATGACGGCAGAGCTGCCATGCAAGGTGCTAGCCTGCCATTGGGAGCAACTTGGGGTTCAGTGTCTTGCCCAAGGACACTTCAGCATATGAAGTCATGTGGGCCAGGAATCGAACAGCCAACCCTGCAATTAGTGGCCAACATGCTCTACTACCTGAGCCACAGCAGCTCTTATGTCAATAAAATTTATTTAGTTTGTGGAACATTATAGGAGGAATATTTACACAGATCTTGCCATACAATTAGAGTTCATCGTTATTATGTCTATTAAGATCCTAAAGGACAAAAATGCCCACCAAAAAAGCACTGTTAAAGTCATGAATATGTCTAAGTCCATACATTATAATGTTTTTTTTTTTTTTTATCCTTTTTTGAGCATGACAGCTCTTGGTCATTATGAATTGTCATTGTGTGAAAAGAGCAGCAGAATGATTCTTCAAATATTTCTACTTTTGCATTCCATGTCAAGTCAAGTCAAATTTATTTGCATAGCTCTTATCACAACAGGCATCATTTCAAAGCAGCTGTACATTAAATTACTAGAATATAATGCCAATATTAGTTATATATGTTTAGAAATAATAGTGGTTAAAATTAGTAAACTAAGTAAGTGTTGTGGGTCAATGGTTAAACAAAATGAATTTGTATGAACTATAAGTTTTAGTGTTAAAGTCCTTGAATGGTCCTATGGTTCACTGTGTACTGTACTAACTGTATATGGTTGAAACGACAATAAAAACCACTTGACTTGACTTGAAGTCATCCTGAATTAACTGAAATACATAGATGCATTTTCCTTAGATTTTGGCCAATGCAGGCTTTTATTTGTGGTTTAATTTATTTTCTATGTAGTTTGAGAGAGTATTGTCCCTCTTTTGACCAAGTTGATATAGGTATCATTCAGTTAGAGGAGCATCGCAGTCCGGATGGAACATTTTGGTGAACTCCATCCTGAGCCCATGCTTCAGACAGTGGTTCCATAAAAAAATAACAGCATACGTAATTGGAATGATCAGAGAATGAGTAAATAATGACAGCATTTATTGAATCCTTCACACCCGAGCCACAGCTGTGCCCTGTCATACTCCCCTCCCCTCCACCCACAGCCGGCTATGTGTGGGTTGCTCTAGTACATAGAGATCTATAGGCCTGCTGACTGTGTCATGTTAGTTCTCAACATGGGGATGCTCTGGCAAGGCAGTGATATGGAGCTCACTTGAAAAGAAATCCCCACATTGCTTTACAGTATTTAAAAAAGAAACAGGTCTGTGTTTGATGTGGTAAATGAGTTCTCAGTTGTTTGATAGGATTATAACAGGATATCCTGCATTTAGGCTTTCAACTTTGAACCTTATTGAAAAGGAACTGAGTGGAATACTTGCCTCAACCTCTCATCTTACTGTCTGATTCACACACGCATGTACACACACACACACACACACACACACACACACACACATGCACACGTGCACCTTCCCAGACTGATTTAAACACGACCAGATGGCTTTTCCTCCGGTGATCTAGAGTATCCTAATCCTTAAAAGACTTAAAGTGTTTGTTTATTTGCTCTCAAGGGGTATTTTCCTGAATGGCTTTGAACATCAATTCCTAGGTTCACCTTGCTAGTTTTGGTTTTATATTTCATGGGGTTTCATGTTCAGTGTATATATGTGCATACAGTATATGGAAAGCCTGATAAACAAATATGACTGAACTTTGGGAGAAAGGACTTCTACATAGTATTTTACATCTCAACTAAATATGCACTTGTGGACACTCACACATTTTTCAAAGACCTTTTGTATCTGTGTGTGGGGTGCTGGGTGGATGCTGTTGTTTTATTGTGCATCTGGGGCCCACATTTGAATTTCAAATGCAGAAAGAGCACCTATGTTCCTATTTTTAACTTTTAATGGTAAATATAGATACAATTTACAATCTTTTAAGATAATCTTGAAAAAAAAAAAAAAAAAAAACTTTGAAACGTATGCTATTAACTAGTTACTGAATGAGGTACACAGAAGTCAAAAAGTTACCAACAGTAAAAGTCAATTATACAGAAGAAAAATCTTAAATATCTGGACTAATTTATACGTTCGTTTATAAAATATATAATATGATCTTTTAAATTACATTTTATTAAATATTATTAGATGTCAGAAATAATCACAAACTATTGTGGCTGTTCTACCTGTGTATAATGTCTCTATAATCTGTAATCTTTCTCTCCTTATCAGACACAACTGCCAAACGAAGGGGCCGGCAACCGCAAGTTCAAATGCACAGAGTGTGGCAAAGCCTTCAAATACAAGCATCATTTGAAAGAGCACCTCCGCATACACAGCGGTAAGCAAAGCTGAGATGTTGAGAACCACCTTACATAAGAGCCATAACATGAATGACAATATAAAATATAGCTAATTTTATCTCAGATGTTTCTAATTTGCCTAATGGTAATTCACTGTGGTTTGGCTTGTCAGGGTGGATAATGAATATTTAAAACCATAATTATATAATTATGCAAGAATTAAGGTCCCTTCATTCATCAAGCAGAACAGTAAAATAATAGTTTAATGCTAAAAAATAAATAAATAAAAGGAACATAGCAAAATAAAATAGATATAAATAATGTTTTGATTTTTTTTTTAGGTGAGAAGCCATACGAGTGCTCCAACTGTAAGAAGCGCTTTTCTCATTCTGGCTCCTACAGCTCCCACATAAGTAGCAAAAAGTGTATTGGCCTCATCTCTATTAATGGACGGGTACGCCATGGAATCAACTCCAAGCCGGGTTCATCACCAAACTCTGCGGCATCCTCCCCTGGAAGTCCTGCATTAGCTCAGCTCCGTCACAAACTGGAGAATGGCAGGTCTATGAGCCTCCAAGACACATCTTCCCACCAAGACATCAAGTCTGAGCCCATGGACTTCAATGAATATCGTCTCATGATTGCATCTCAGCAAGAATATGGTGGGCCAGGAGCCTTTCTTAATGGCAGTGGCCATGGGGGAAGCTCTCCAGGGATACACAGTTCGTCTCAGCACCCCCTGCAACACCTGGGTATTGTATTGGATTCTCATCCACTGGGATATCCGGGGTTCAGCAACAACATGAGTGAGGTTCAGAAGGTTCTTCAGATCGTGGACAACACAGTTTGCAGGCAGAAGATGGATGGCAACCCAGAAGAGATCTCTAAGCTCAGAGCATACATGAAGGAATTAGGTTCCCAGATGGAGGAGCAGAAGCTGGCACTAGCATCCAAGCAAGGCTTCCTTGGCATTGATCACAACAGTCCCACAAAGACCATCATTGACTACACACTGGAAAAGGTCAATGAAGCCAAAGCGTGTCTCCAGAGTTTAACGGAAGATTCTAAGAGGCGGGCTATGGATATCAAGAAAGAAAGACCCAGCCATGGCACGGATCTTGGATCAGAAGACAAAGCACAGATGAGGGATGCACATTATGTGCCATACTCATGTCAGTATTGCAAGGAGACGTTTTCTGGCCCTATTCCATTGCATCAACATGAGCGCTACCTTTGTAAGATGAATGAGGAGATCAAGGCTGTCCTTAAACCTAATGATTCTTTACCACCAAGCCACAGGGGACTTTTTGGCACTGAGCAGCAGGCCTTATCCATTTCTGAGAGGAATGCCACCAGCCCGGTCAATCCCTACATGGATCACATGTCGGTACTAAAAGCTTGCTTTGACCTGAACACTGAGCCCAACTCCGAGGAACTGAGGAAAATCTCCATGGCAGTAGGTCTTCCTCAGGAGATTGTGAAGGATTGGTTTGTGCAATGGAAAGCTCAATCTCACCACAGCTTGTCTAGGAAAAGATCTCCTGAGCGAAACTGTACAGAAATAAACAATGGCTTGGTTCGAGAGTCAGCACTTACCCGGTCACCTATTTCTCTGAGCCAATATGGCGACTCAACAGCAGAGATTCAAGCCATCACCAATGGCGATTCAGGGCACAGGCTGTCCAAACCACATCAGTTTACAGGCATCAAGCAGACCAATGAAAAGCCACTTGACTCTGTGGACCGTTTGAGAGCTGAAACACCCTCACCGTTGAACCTCTCGTCATCATCATCGAAAAACTCACATAGCAGTTCGTACACCCCTAACAGCCTCGCCTCGGAGGATGTCCATGGGGAACCACTTGACTTGTCTTTGCCAAAACAAGTTTCCAAGGCAGAACGGAGGACCAAACCAAATGGTTTTTCCTTTGACCACAGTAGTGACTCCTCTGCACGGGAACAGGGAACAGAACCTTTAAACTTGGCCCAAATTAAGAAGGAGTTCAACGGGCCCAATGAAAATCAGATCGAGAAAAGCTCAAGTCCCATCTTTAGCATAAACCCCTTCAGTAGCAGCCATATGTACACCTCTCTTCCACCTCATGGAGCATTCCCTCCACCTACATTCATGTCTCCAGCTCAGGCCAGCATCCCAGGACTCAGGCCTTACCCAGGGTTGGATCCCATGAGCTTTCTACCACATATGGCTTATACTTATGCAGCAGGAGCAGCCACTTTTGCTGAGATGCAGCAACGTCGGAAATACCAGCGGAAACCAGGCTTCCAGGTAAATCAAATGTTTTGGTACCTTGAAATAGCAATAGCAATCCCATGCAACACCATTCCAATTACATTTAAACTGTTAACTGAAAACCCTAATAAGTCAGCAGAACAAAAAATAAATAAATAATTGAGGCAGTCAGTTCCATCAAATTTATTTTAAGTTAATAAACTCCCGTTTAAGTTAATAGTTTATATAGTTATATAAAGTAATAATAGTTAATAGTAATATTTAATTTTGTAATACACATACATGTTAAATGCTGATAATTTGAAATACTGCGTAAGGTAACTTATACATTTTGATGGCATTTAACTTGAAATTTAACTATTGAACTTAATTTTAAATTATATTGTAATCTCAATTTACACACTTCAAATAGAGGGTACCTACTGTAACTAGCTAGTAAGATCTAGCTAGTACAGTGAATGTTAGCACACTGAATGCTTGCTAATTAATATCATCATGCTTTGTTTAGCATAGGAATTGCTCATTAAGTAGAGCAACACTTGTAAATTTATCTAATACCTGTCCTTAACCTAAGATCAAGCACCACTAATCACCATAATGGTAACACCTAAAACTCCAACATAACAGAAACTCTTCTAAATAACACAGCAAAACTTTAAACACTAATAAGTCTCCACCCTTACATACATTTTTCACAAAGACACTTTATAAGTACTTAATCTTTTAACATTTCGAGTGCCATTTAAAGCATTTTGGAAAATAGAAATCCCCATCCCAGTTCCTGTTAAATTTAAGTTCCTATAAATTTAAAGAGACATTAAACTCAAAACAATAAAACAATTCAGGTTACTTAAATGGTGTCAGTTTTGTGAACTCAAAAGAATAATACTCATCAAGGTTAATTTATTTGAACTAATTTGTCATTGATTTAATTTATATTTACTCAAAACAATTAAGTATTTTGAGCATTGGAGTTTACTGTGTGTTTGATAAAGCTAAATTAAATAACTGTGTAACAGTCGGTCTTTACTTATGATGCACATTTTAATAAGATGAATAAATACATTAAATAATTCTTTAATAATTACAAAATGCCTCCATTAAATTTCATATGTTACCAGAGTTCTGTATGTAACGTGTGTTTGGGCCTTGCTAGCCGATATTAATCTGTCATCAATATTAGCTAGACTAAATTAAATAGATCAACTAAATCATAGCAGTCTAAAATTCGACTACAGGAGCTGGTGGTCAGCAACAACACAGAAACAGGAAGTTAATTTTGGTACCGGTACCATATATTGAAAAATAATTAAACAAACATAATTACAACCAAAGATAGATGAAAGAAATAGAAAAAACTCAAAATATTTACAAACTACAGTTGAATCGGTTATAATTGAGTGCACTTTTGTGGTTATTGTTCAAGTCAGATACAATGATAAAGATTACAACAAATGCCATATACAAAACAAGAAAAAAATCAAAAAGAAAAGAAACTATCCCAACAATGTTGACTTTCTTCAAGACACGCGCAACAACCCGCAAGAGTTTTTATGGAAGTTTACGTTGATTAATCCATAAGTTATTGTTCGTCAAAGAAAAAGATGTGCCTGAGGGACTGAAACGCTAGTCTATGGAGAAGTGTGTGGGGGACAAGCTGCGGACAACCTTCCTACCAGACCAATAGGGCGGCTGTTCAGTGGATGCTGCGCAGATGGTCGGCTCCCAACCGTAGTAATTCAGCTCGCCATCATTTATCTCCAACCAGAGAGAAAGAACCTGGCCTATAGTACACAACAGGACCCGTAAATAATAGAGCTGAATTGGAACTAGGTTTGCATAAAATGAGTTGGAACTAGGTTTGCATAAAATTTAGCTAAATCCACACAAATATCATTTTCATGTATTCCCAACTGTAGATCATTACAAAATAATCAATAAATGTACAACCTACAAATAATAAACATTAAATGCAATATTAAATCAACACAATCAAAAAAACAATATTGAAGTTGCATTACCGGCACAAACTTCAAACAAATCCAACAGTACTGTAACCTAATTTCCATAGTGCATATAAACACACTTAATACAAACAAATCTATTTGTAAACCAAATAAAAATAACAGACTTCACAACAGCATACAATGAATCAAAACATTTGTTTAGAGCAAGCAATACTAATACCAATGTTCAGCGTCACCAATTTAACATATTATCCTCCAGCATATAACTCATTCATTCAGATTACTCACCAGTTCCTCTTTAAACATAACCTGATGGCGGTGACGGATTCCCTGCAGCCAGTAAGTTGTTCTAAAAAGTTACAATAATATGCTTAACTTGAAAGCATGAATCGATCAGAAGAGTAAAGAGTTTGTAAAACACAAACCTGTCCACAGCCGTCGATCGACTTCCCCATGCCTCTGAATGAGGAAGACGCCGCGGCCCGATTAAGCACGCGTGCTCCCAGACGCGATTGTTCAAGCATAATCACCTCACGGGTTACGTGAGGTTGCGGGGTATAAACGTACTCCGCAAATACATCAATCAATATACAACTAATATATATATATATATATATATATATATATATATATATATATATATATATATAGAAAGGATTAACAGATTTTAACCTGGGTTACACCCTCCCCCCTTAAACCCATGCATGTCCCATTGCATGTTAAACCACATGAACAACTGAACTAGTGGTAGGCGCAGGATTTAAGGCATCCGATATACTATGTAAAAGAGTTTGAACCACAGATATCAAAGGATTACCAAGCAAACTGTACTGCAACCTTTTAGGTGGTAATCGTTGACGCACACAATGTCTTAAACCGGGTTCTGGTTCTACCGAATCAAGAGTTAAATCAAAGTTCAAGGGCTCAGAGACACCAGAGACTAACATCTCAGGATCGACAGACTCTTCTTCCTCAGGTCCAGACTCAGGTAGATGTTCAGGTAAGTCAAGGTCAACAGGTGCTACAGATTCCTCAGCTTCAGGTAAGGGATCAGGGGTTACAAATAACGTCTCTTCTTCAGGTAAGTGCTCACTCTCCGACCCTGCATCTACAATGACTGGTTCACTCACAGCTGTCAAGGATGGAGAAAGATAATCATTGGCAACACTTGGAGATGAAGCTCTTTTGTAAAATTTCTCCACAGTGAACTTCATTGGATTTGGGTCCGGACCAAGAACTGCTGGTTCAGGTGAAGAGTCTTCCTCTTCAAAGACCTCAGAGTCAGGAGGAATCTCATACTGCTGCCGCGTTCTTGGCCTTGAGACTGGACTGGCCTCAATGAACGGCTCTTCAACAGCAGGGAGAAAACCACACGGTAATAAAAGATCTCTATGAAGAGTACGTTTAGGACCATCATAACGCTCTGGCTTCACTGTATAGACTGGTAGGTCTCCAGCTTGATCCACCACAACATAGATGTCCTGCTCCCACTTATCACTGAGCTTGCATTTACCTCTCAATCGAACACTGCGCACAAGCACTCGGTCCCCAGGCTCCAACTTCGAAAGGATGACTCTTCGATCAAAGCGGACCTTGTTTTTTTCAGATGCTTTGGCGGCGTTCTTCGAGGCAATATTGTAGCTTTCTTTCAACCGGGACTTCAGATTTTGCACATACTGTGAATGAGGTTGGTGTTTTTTCCCACTCAACGGTAAACCAAAAGCCAAGTCAACCGGAAGACGAGGAGAACGTCCAAACATCAGTTCGTATGGGGTATATCCTGTAGTCTCATTCCTTGTACAATTGTAAGCATGAACCAAGGGTTTGACAGAGTCTTTCCATTTCGTTTTCTGATTGACTTCCAGAGTCCCCAACATGTTGACCAGAGTACGATTGAATCTTTCTACCGGATTTCCCCGCGGATGGTATGGTGTAGTCCGACACTTCTTAATTCCAGCCACTTCACATAATTCCTTAATCAGGCTGGACTCAAAGTCCCGCCCTTGGTCTGTATGTAGTCGTTCTGGTATCCCATAATAAACTATAAAGTTGTCCCACAGACATTTGGCCACTGTCCTGGCCTTCTGATTTGGGGTTGGAAAAGCTAAGGCGAATTTAGTGAAGTGGTCTGTTAACACGAGGATGTCTTTGGTGTTACTAGTGTCTAGCTCAAGGCTGAGAAAATCCATGCAGATGAGTTCAAGAGGTCTGGAAGTGCAAATACTGATGAGAGGAGCGGCTCTCTCAGGAAGAGCTTTGCGACGGACGCACCGTCCACAATTCTTTATCTTGTGCTCTACGTCAGCAGACATCTTGGGCCAATAGAAGCAAGTCCGAGCGAGATCTAATGTACGCTCTATCCCCATATGACCCATATCATCATGGAGACTTTGCAAAACAGCAGAACGAAGTTCTTCAGGCAGAACGAGTTGATATGAAATCTGTTCATTGTCCTGTCGTGTTCTGTAAAGAATACCTTCAACCAGTTTAAGCTTGTTGAGTTCCCTCAACAGCAAGGAAATCTCAGGCAACCCCTCCCTTACAGTAGGAGAAACTTTCTCACCTGTCTCCATCTGGTGTATGACCTCGGAATCTGGCTTGTCCCGGAGCTCAAGATGGGACAGAGTCGAAACCACAGGCAAGCCAGGATCTTCTGCATAACTCTCAGGAAGGACGTCTGCCATGATGGACAGAGACTCGATCCATGGCCTTGCTGCTTCCACTCGGAAGAGGCAGCTCTGACAAATAGCATTGACAACCTCAGATGGAATTGAGGGGTCGCCAGAATCGGGAAGATGTTGTCTGATAAACTGACTAAGGAGTTCTTGATCGGATTCGCCACTGGGCGAATATTCCTGTGTTCGGTGGGAAAGTGCATCCGCGTCCAGATTCTGTCGTCCAGCTCTATATTGCAGCTTGAAAGAAAACGTGGAGAGCGCAGCCAACCACCGATGGCTCGTTGCATCCAACTTGGCTGATGTCAAGATGTAAGTAAGAGGATTACTATCAGTAACCATGGTAAAGTTGGCACCATACAGGTAGTCCTGGAACTTTTCTGTCACGCTCCACTTTAGTGCTAAAAACTCAAGTTTATGGGCTGGATAACAACTTTCACTAGATGAGAGTCCTCGGCTTGCAAAAGCAATAGCCCTAAGCTTGGAGTCTTGTTCTTGATAAAGCGCTGCACCCAGCCCAATGGCGCTCGCATCCGTATGCAGAATGTAAGGGAGCTTAGGATCAGCAAACCCCAGGACGGGTGCACTGGTAAGTTTCTCAATCAAGATAGTAAAAGCAAGTTGACACTGAGGACTCCACCGAGAACCGAACGATTGCTTTGAATCAAACTGGGGGACCTTTAAGTCAGAGGTTTTTAAGTTCTTTCTTGTGGAAAAATATCCACGGGTCAGGTCGTTGAGAGGCTTTGCAATGGCTGAATACCCCTTAATGAAACGGCGGTAATAGCCTGCGAATCCCAGGAAGGATCTTAAGGTCTTGAGATTAGTGGGAACTGGCCAGGATTTTAGTGCAGATACCTTCTCTGGGTCGGTCTCAACCCCATTTTCAGAAACAATATGTCCTAGATATTTGACTGATGTCTGAAAGAATTTACACTTTTCAGGTGATAGTTTCAATCCATACTCCTGTAAACGACTCAGCACTCTAAGCAAACGGCTCTCGTGCTCCTCAATCGTGTTGGAAAAAATTATCAGATCATCCAAAAACACAAGGACCTCTTCCAAATGGAGATCACCCATACACTTCTCCATCAACCTTTGAAAGGTTGAAGGTGCATTAGTTACCCCCTGAGGCATTCTATTAAATTCCCAGAATCCTAGAGGCGTGACAAAGGCTGTTTTCGGTTTATCCGCTTCATTCATTGCAATTTGGTAATAACCCGACTTGAGGTCTAGCACCGAAAACCACTTGGATCCAGTGAGTGCAGAGAACGATTCCTCCAAGTTTGGCAATGCATATGCATCTTTTACAGTCTGCAAATTGAACTTGCGGTAGTCAATACATAATCGAATATCTCCATTTTTCTTCTTGACAACAACTATAGGTGATGAGAATGGTGACTCAGATTCTCTAATAACACCGGCATCTAGAAGCTCTCTCAGATGTTTGCGAACTGCTTCTATATCCTGAGGATGATTTGGTCTTGCTCGGTGCTTGAAGGGAGTGTTGTCATGGAGATTAATATGATGTTTCACATGACTAGCACAACCAACGTCCATATCATGCTGGGAAAAGACATTGGCCATTGCATTCAACTTGGTGGTAATTCTTTCCTTCCATTCCAGGGGTAATGGTGATTCCCCAAAGTTAAAAACTAGTGAAGAGCCGTTGGTCCCAGGTGCTGAAGAACTGGTCACATGCTGTTCTGAGACAATGCATTCATACGCTCCCAGCTCTGCTATGATGGTCGAAGATGGTATACAGATATCTTGCTCCGATTCGTTTCTCACCATGACAGGTACTTGGTGAGGGAAACGCGTGGGCATGTCAACAAGACAGCTGCTAACGCACAGACCACCCGGCAGGCCTGAATCCGGATGTTGGACGACAGCATACTGACTTGCTGGAGCAGAGAATTTAGCGGAGCCTTTCAGCAATACGGTGCGGCCAACGGGAATGAGCACAGAGGCTTTACCGGGCAGAGTTACAACCCCAAGATGACCACTGCAACTTTGTTGATAGGTCACTTGGAGAGTCTGTAGTACAGCTCGGTAACTGGGTGCATTTGGTTGGAAAGAAGGATTGTCGCTTTGCCGAAACTGGTCGTAGAGCATTTCGAGAGTGTTCATGCCGATCAGGATTAAAGCAGGAAATCCTGGTCTGACATCGGGAACAATGAGTGCAAGAGTTGGAACAGTAATGATACTTCCCACAAAGTCTTTAAAAAAAGTCACTGTAGTTTCAATGTAGCCAAGATATGGAACATTTTGACCTGCTGCTCCTTCGACGTGGAATAGCTCATGCAGGGGTTGAACTGGTTGATCGGAGAGACGTTCATTGTAGAAGGAAACCGGAATGGTTGTAACTTGGGACCCGGTATCCAGCAGACAGGAACCTTGGTGACCGGCGACTTTAACATCAGCAGTACATCTGGATCCTATAAGTCCTTTTGGCACTCTCCTTAATGTAGACAGCAGCTCAAAACAGTTGACATGAAACTTACTCCTCACAGGACAAATTTGGTCCTGCTTAGCCCCTGGGTGTCCCACACCAGGAGCTAGAGCTAGTTTAAATGTTTCTTTGCAGATGGATTTTGTCTCTGCCACTGCTGCTGCCTGTCTTGAAACTGCTTTCGCTTGGCACTAACCAGTGCTGAGTTCGGATCAGAATCACACTGGGGCTTAATGTGTCCATCCTCCCCACAGCGAAAACAAAACCCAGGTTTGGGATTGAAAGCAGCTAGTTTAACGTTTCTCCCTGTCTTCCCAGTTTCAGACTGCTTTGAGGCAGAATACATAGCTGCTGGCTGATACCTGTTGGTCTGACCGGCATTGAGAGCGGCAAGCTGTTGTTGAATAGCTGTCATCTGTTGTGAAAGCTCCTTGGCGAAATTCGTTATCGCAGTACACAGACCTGATTCTTCATCCTGCCGATTTACAAATTGAGCATGAGTGGTTACCTTTTGTTTGGTTCCTCCAAGGTGCTGTTTCATTCTTTGCTCCTTTGCTGCTTCTCTGTCCTCCTCTGTTCGCAGGAGTAATAAAAGTTCAGCAAAGCATGGTGGACTTGATTTCCTTTGTTTAAGTTGGAGTTCTGAAATAAGTCCATTGTCCCAACACCCTCTGCAGAATTGAGCCAATAAGCGTTTATCCACATCTCTCTCAGATACTCCTCCTCTCCTCACAGCATGTTGCAGTGCTACCTGAAGTCTCTGTAGGTACTCAGATGGCTTCTCTCCATGATTTTGGTAAGTGTCCATGAACTTGGCATAAAGTTCTTCACCATCCTGGACAGTGCCATACACCGACTCCAGCTGCCGCAAATACACGTCAGGCAACGCGTCAGGGCTTAGATGTTTCACCATGTCACAGGCAGGAGGCAGCAGGCTGTCACGAATTAGTCTGGTGCGTTGAAGATCAGAGATGGTTGGATCACGCAGCACTAATTCGACGCCAGACTGCCAGGTGTCATAGTCCATTTCATGGGTTGACCTGGGCACTTTACCAGAGAACGGTCTCAGCCGGTGGCTGGCATACATGGACGTATCACTGCTCCGGACCACATGCTCCACAACATAGCGTTGCACCTCAGGAGGGTTAAGATCACCAGGTGCTACCGATCGTCCTCCAGCGCTGTTCAAACCAGCACTGTTAGGGGTAGAAACAGGTGGAGTGAAAGAGGTTTGTAAAGGAGCATACACCGAGCCAAAAGTTCGATTTGGTACAGGTGGAGGTACAGATGGCTCTAAAGGTTTTCTTTGTTGGTCAGCTATCTTTTGTTCCATTTTAGGGACATTTACAGCAATGGGATGAAGTGGTGCTATAGCTTGTTGTATCTGGGACATCATTTCACCAAGAACCATTGAATAATCTTTTCCAGACAGTTTAGCAATTTCTTTCAGGTCGGATAAATAAGTGTCAGTCTTTGAACCACCCAACTTTGAAGTGTAAATTTGGGATAAATTCCTAATATGGAATTTGTTATTTGCCTCAGAATTAAATATATACGGTAGTCGTGACGACAGTTTTGCTACTGATGCTCCCGACACAAATTCTACGACGAGCATATGATGAAATTCGGATTCGCTATCATCAATAATGTCATTGCGATTAATGTCACCGTATTGATCAAGAAACTCTCTTTAACCAGCCCATCCACCAAGACGGCATTAGGAATTTTTATCCCAAGTTTTACAAAAATTTCCATCACAAAAACCAAAACGAACTGGTGATTTTGAATGCACTGTTTCTTTTGTTATAAAAATGTTAATTACTGTACAAACCGGCTCCTGGCTGGCTCGCCATATGTAACGCGTGTTTGGGCCTTGCTAGCCGATATTAATCTGTCATCAATATTAGCTAGACTAAATTAAATAGATCAACTAAATCATAGCAGTCTAAAATTCGACTACAGGAGCTGGTGGTCAGCAACAACACAGAAACAGGAAGTTAATTTTGGTACCGGTACCATATATTGAAAAATAATTAAACAAACATAATTACAACCAAAGATAGATGAAAGAAATAGAAAAAACTCAAAATATTTACAAACTACAGTTGAATCGGTTATAATTGAGTGCACTTTTGTGGTTATTGTTCAAGTCAGATACAATGATAAAGATTACAACAAATGCCATATACAAAACAAGAAAAAAATCAAAAAGAAAAGAAACTATCCCAACAATGTTGACTTTCTTCAAGACACGCGCAACAACCCGCAAGAGTTTTTATGGAAGTTTATGTTGATTAATCCATAAGTTATTGTTCGTCAAAGAAAAAGATGTGCCTGAGGGACTGAAACGCTAGTCTATGGAGAAGTGTGTGGGGGACAAGCTGCGGACAACCTTCCTACCAGACCAATAGGGCGGCTGTTCAGTGGATGCTGCGCAGATGGTCGGCTCCCAACCGTAGTAATTCAGCTCGCCATCATTTATCTCCAACCAGAAAGAAAGAACCTGGCCTATAGTACACAACAGAACCCGTAAATAATAGAGCTGAATTGGAACTAGGTTTGCATAAAATGAGTTGGAACTAGGTTTGCAGAAAATTTAGCTAAATCCACACAAATATCATTTTCATGTATTCCCAACTGTAGATCATTACAAAATAATCAATAAATGTACAACCTACAAATAATAAACATTAAATGCAATATTAAAACAACACAATCAAAAAAACAATATTGAAGTTGCATTACCGGCACAAACTTCAAACAAATCCAACAGTACTGTAACCTAATTTCCATAGTGCATATAAACACACTTAATACAAACAAATCTATTTGTAAACCAAATAAAAATAACAGACTTCACAACAGCATACAATGAATCAAAACATTTGTTTAGAGCAAGCAATACTAATACCAATGTTCAGCGTCACCAATTTAACATATTATCCTCCAGCATATAACTCATTCATTCAGATTACTCACCAGTTCCTCTTTAAACATAACCTGATGGCGGTGACGGATTCCCTGCAGCCAGTAAGTTGTTCTAAAAAGTTACAATAATATGCTTAACTTGAAAGCATGAATCGATCAGAAGAGTAAATAGTTTGTAAAACACAAACCTGTCCACAGCCGTCGATCGACTTCCCCACGCCTCTGAATGAGGAAGACGCCGTGGCCCGATTAAACACGCGTGCTCCCAGACGCGATTGGTCAAGCATAATCACGTAACCGGGGTTACGTGAGGTTGCGGGGTATAAACGTACTCCGCAAATACATCAATCAATATACAACTAATATATATATATATATATATATATATATATATATATATATATATATATATATATATATATATATATTGAATGGATTAACAGATTTTAACCTGGGTTACATGTACTTCCACATAATACTATGTTTATTATACTCTTATTACTAAACTAAGAAAACCAACTTAAAGTCCTGTCTGCATCAAGCCCATATGTCACTCTTTTTGAGACATCTTCAGGCAATAAAGGCCTTACACAGGTTACAGAGATAAGCTCTGTCCAGACTTGGTATAAAACATGGGGCAGATGCTGTCTCCTCCTATATGGCAGGTTAGGATTAGGATTAATGGCAGGTTAGGATTGTCCATAAAGTGTCTAAAATCTGTTTGTCTTGCAGGGGGAGCTACTGGACAGTGCAGGGGACTATCTGTCAGGGCTAGAGGATCTGACAGACAGCGAGTCGCTGCTCGCCCGGAAGAAGATTAAGAAGACTGAAAGTGGTATGTACGCGTGTGACTTGTGCGACAAAACATTCCAGAAGACCAGTTCCCTCCTAAGACACAAATATGAGCACACAGGTATATCACATTTAGACAACTCTTTTTTTTTACCTTAGTCCATCAACCCCAAGTAATCTCCTCCACATTGTGTTTTTTTACTTCTTATTTCTTCATTCCTTTCCTGCTTTAATTTTTTTTCAAACTACTTTTTTTCTGTCCATTGCCATATTTTGGTTGTACATTTCAAACCCATGACAACGGTGTAATAATTTCCTTCTTTTTGGCAGGCTAAAAGGGGAGATATAATACCTTTAGCAAGTGACACAGCCCATAAGATAGATAAATCATAAAATAATCTCTTGAATATCTCAATTGTTTCTGTCTTTAGACAGCAATGAGATTGAGACCAAATGTAAGCTTTCAAATATATCATTTTGAACTAACATTTATCATCAGATTCTTCCAAAACCAAATTATCAGAGCTATGCTATAAACATTAACTTTATTGCTCTATACTCTTCCAGTGTGGCAAGAACTGTCCCATTGGTGTCTATTTTTATTTCTCCTAAGGAATATTAAGAGTAAGATCTGAGACAAAAGAATTGATCCTTAAATTAATTATAACTGAGAACTCCCTTATGCCTCCTGTGCTATGAAAAAGCAATAAAATATCCCTCTGGGAGATGATATTTAAAATCCATCTAAAATGACACAAATACTTTAGTTTCCTCTTTAAATGGAAGATGCTCACACAAGCTTTCTTATACTCAATTTGTTCAAAGAAATACAAATCTCACATAGTTTGTAAATTCAGCATTTACTGTAGAACGCCAGTCAGAATGCAGGCACATTGTTAGAGGAGTTAACTGGCATACCAACATGGCACAGTATGCCAGGTGTATGCAAGCCTTATGTGTGTGTGGCATTTTTCTGCCACAATGTGACCTCCCCTCCTGGGGAACTCCTCTCTTTCACATGTTTGCATCATCCCTCACTTGCATTCTTTGGTTGGAATGCATAG
Source organism: Moxostoma hubbsi (assembly GCA_032164185.1). Lineage (NCBI taxonomy): Eukaryota > Metazoa > Chordata > Actinopteri > Cypriniformes > Catostomidae > Moxostoma > Moxostoma hubbsi. Next base: position 19,237,645 of record JAVLUX010000011.1, on the reverse strand, counting down.
AGAGGAATCTGCCATCTTGCCTATTTTTGAACTTGATGAGGGAGGTGGGGAAAGGGACCATCTTAAGTATGGCTGTTATGGAAGGTGTTGCAGGCATGCCAGGGCTATTCATGGCCAAGAATATAGTACATCTTTTCATGTGCTCGGAGCCGATGGCGAGTGTGTGGGTTTTTATGGCAAGTATGTTTCTGGTGGAATTACTTAATGCCAAATAGCAAGTCCCACCTACATCACTGATTAGACTGGAATTCATTTAAATTTTCTTCTTTCTAAGAGTCACTACAGTTGTTGTGATCATGGCTTCAGAATGACAATTGTGTGCCCTAGGTGTGATGTTTTGTTGGTGTAAGGGATATATGCATCACAAGGCTGCTGCCTTGTCTAAGCATTTTTTAATCTCAAGACATGATGTCATCAAACCCTGTCAGGGATGCTGTCTGCCTTGCTTTCACCTTGTGCGGCATGGAACCATAATCACCCGATCTTCTTAGCTACATTCAGAACAGTCACAGACAGCCTCAGAATAGCACCTCAGGACTGTGGCTTTCCCCTCACCTTCAGTTTCAGTTCAGTGCTCAACAAGGAGGGCTTTTTAGTCAGGACAAACAATTTTTACAGTACAATGTTGTAACTTGAAACAATGTGTGTCTCAGTAAATTTACCTTACATTTAACTATTATGCAAACAAAATAGAAATATTATATTTAAAGGGATAGTTCACCCAAAAATGAAAGTCCTGTCATCATTTACTCATCCTCATGTTGTTCCAAACCCACATGGAACACAAAAGAAGATGTTAGGCAAAATGTTGGCCTTAGTCACCATTCACTACCATTGTATGGAAAAAAGATGCAATGGAAGTGAATGGTGACTGAGGCCAACATTCTGACTAACATCTTCTTTTGAGTTCCATGCGGGTTTGGAACAACATGAGGATGAGTAAATGATGATAGAATTTGAATTTTGTTTGGGTGAACTATCCCTTTAAATACAGACTATTTAATGTAAGTTTGTGCATTTCCATAAAGAGTTAGAGAATTTCCAAATTGCTTTTTTAATGCTCTAAAATGGCGTTGATGCTGTGCTAACCTTTCGGCTCCTCTCTCTTTGTGTGTCTGCAGGAAAGCGGCCTCACCAGTGCCAAACTTGCAAGAAGGCCTTCAAACACAAGCACCACCTCATCGAGCACTCACGCCTACATTCGGGCGAGAAACCCTACCAGTGTGACAAATGTGGCAAGCGCTTCTCCCACTCCGGCTCTTACTCGCAGCACATGAACCACCGATATTCCTACTGCAAACGGGAGGCGGAGGAGCGTGAGGCTGCCAAACAAGATAGCCATGACAATGGTGGACCTTTGGAGCCTACAGAGCTCCTCATGCGTCGGGCTTACCTTCAAGGCCTCGGCCCTCTGGGGTTTTCTGATCCAGAGGACCAGGCAGAGGACATCACACGAGGAAACACCATATTGAGAGATGGCACAGAGGATGGGGCCAGAGAGGCAGAGGAGGTGTATCCGCAAGTGACAGGGTTGGAAGAGGAGATGGAGGAAGAGGAGCAGAGATTTGACACTCAGAGCCCTGATGGGACAGCTAAAGATGAGAAAGAGAGTGAAGTAACAGGAGGGACAGAAGACGAGATTTCAGAAGAGGGAAAATTGGCAAGCATAATAAAGCCTGACGGCAAGAATGAGGATGCTGATTAACTACTGCATTTCGGATTAAGCTTCCTGCATTCTTTGTTTTTGTTTTCCCTCAAGCTTGTATTGCGCCCTTCTTCCACCCCTTTGGAGGGACTTTGAGCCAGATACATATTTGTATCACACTGCCACAACTTGGTTATCTGAGCGTGTGCCTGAGGCTCGCACTCATCAATATAAAGAGTGCCAAAAAACAGGCATCATAAACTAGGTTGAAACATGAAGAAATCCATATTATGCAAAAATAACGATTGTCATGTTAAAAAAAGAGAGGTTTTTAAAATGTACATAAGCGGTGCTTATTTCCATATAACTCCTGTGTTTCAATGTGGTTGTAGCACAAATTGGACATTGCACTCTGAAGTATTATAAAAAAGGCAAAATGAAAAATCGAAAAAGAAAAGAAAAACAACTTTTTTATGTTAAAAAAAAAGCATTGCCTATACAGTATGTACTTATACTGCATTTGAAGACGCAGTAGTGTGTCAGTGTTATAGTTTGTCTATCACTTACTGTGATACCCTTGATTTTACCTTTGTTTTCCTAACCAGCCATGCCATTTTGGGGGTCTCACCATGGCTTTTAATGAAGTAATTGTACCTAAAAAAAAAAACAATACCTATGTGATTCTTAAACATACAAAGTCTTAAGGTTGGCCAGGGGTGGAAGGAAAGTGTGTGAGATACTAATGATGGCGAATATTCATTGTATGAGTGTTCGCCAGAACCCCTGCGTTTTTCGTTCGAGAAAAGCCTTATATGCAAACCCTTTCACCTGTGTTTTCTGCAAGTGCCATCCTTGTACAGTAAAAAGCAAAGTCAACTAGTGTTCTCTTTGCACCTGCTTTAGTATTAAATAAAATATTTCACCTTGTTGTTTGAAATACCTACATCAGTATTAGTATATCTAGACTGCAGTTGTTTAGTTTACATATTGTTTGTGCAATTTTCTGTATTTTTAAGGTCATCTGTCAGTATTATCTTGTTTTTTTTTGTTTTGTTCAATACAAAATTCACTTTTGTTTTAAACTACCATTTTATTTATGTGACTCATTTTATATTTCCTAATTATATTTATTTCATACTGTAGTGTACAGTATTATAGTTCCTTGATATAGATATATTTTAGTAAATAAGGATCCTTACAAGTGGAGCAAATTTTACGTAAAGAGAGCATTTATTGTATCTGGAGCGATTGATGTGAATTGCTGTTAATACTACACTTACCTGATGAAGGAGAATCTACAATTTGGGAACTTTTGATACAATATTGTGAAAACACTGTATTTTTGACTGAAAGGAAAAAAGAATTCCACTTTATTCATCTTATTTGTTTTTTTCCTTTTTTCCCTTTTTTAGCTAAATAAATAAAGGGGGGCTGTGGTTGTTGGGATTTTTGAAATGTCTGTTGAAGTATAATTTAATTTTTATTTGTAATTTCTCTTGAAATTGAACTTGCTCGAAATAAATGTAGCCCAATTTAATTTTGAAAGCCTGTGCAACATGTCACTGAATTTTACTCACAATTTGACAAACATCAATTTGAGTATTTTACAAATGTAATTTCTTACATAAAATACAGAATAATCATAAAGCCAAGCATGATAACAAAAGGTTTTATTTAAATAGATTAGTACCTTTGTGTGTGTGTGTGTGTGTGTGTGGGTGTTTGTGTGTGTGTGTGGGTGTGGGTGTCTTTCTCATATGTGCTGCTAGTGTTATCCAAATTATAAATCACCTTCATAAATTTCAGAAAAACAGCTATCAAACATCGGGCTTTAATATTTCCTGGTATAATTTTCTCTGCTATCATTTAATTAATTACTGGAACCTTTACTTTTTGATGTGGATTACACATTGCAATATAATCCACCTTATCAAAGTCTCTCACAGTATGATAGCCTTCTATTAGTCTCTTTGAAGTTGAATGATGTTGGGTTGCGCTAAATTAACATCATCTGCAGGCTGCCAAACTGACTGTGAAGTCTCGAAGTTGGAACTCTAAGGAGTTCCATTAACCATGACCTTGCTAATTTTCTCAACTCACTCATCTCAAGTTTAATTTTCAAGGAACTATTCAAGCCACTTTTCTCCCTGCAGGGCTGACAGTCCATTTCATTTTAGAAGCTGAGGTTACTGTATAAATGGGCCCTGTCAGATTATACAGCACAGTACTTTTATAAATTATACATTCTTCTGCAATACATGTTTTCTTTACGCTCCAATTTTTGTTAATTGCTCTAAAAATAAACAAATAATTGCATAAGTGGGAAAATTACTTCAGCAGTCCTATGATAATGACACTTGAAAAATTATTTTTTGTACGAGGCTGCAGTGGTTCTGTTTATGCATTCCATTCAGGTGAGTATCTGAAGGGCTAGTAAATGCTGTTGATCAAACACTGCACTTTACCTGCACCGACCTATAATGCACTCCCACCACTAATTAAACAAACACATTTAGAAAAAAAGAGGCCTACATTTATGTCTGTTTTTAAAAATATAACAAACTGATTTATTTGAAATTGAAGAAATAATTCTATATTCACAAACATACAAACTGCTGGCAAGAATTAACGTCTGTATGCAGTAGAGTACAGTACAAGTATAGAGGAAATATATCAGAAATTCTATGAATTTAAACTCTGTAAAAAAAAAAAAACTTTAGGTATATCTGTTGCTGTGTCACAAAAGAAAAAAAAAGAGGCCAAAATTAAAATTAAAATGTAAATAAATAAATAAATACACATATGTTTACTTTAGAAGAAGAAAGTCATACAAGTCTATTCACATTTCTTTCTTATATGGTAGGCAACATAACATGAAAAATAATAATAAATTATAAATTACAAACAACAACAATGCATATATTTTTTATTGGGACACCACTGTGGAATACAAAAGAAAACAAAACAAAAAACAAACAAACAAGAAACTAAACAAAAAGTCAGCAAGATTATTAAAGTGTATTGCACTGTTTCAACGAGATCCCATAATCATTTATGACTTTACAGTAGTAACTATAACTGTAATTATGTATTTTAATGAAAACATTGTTTTCATAGTATTTTTTAAGGAATGAGCTGTATACAGAACAGATATACAAGTGTGTGTGGTGTAGAGTTGCAGTAGGTTAAGGTATACTGAGTAAAACATGTAGCTATTGACATAAGGTATTGAAAAGCACATGCACTTACAGCAATAACATACGAAGTGTGGAAAAAGGAGAGGACCTCTTGGGATTTCAAGCTTCAGCCCTGGACAGCGTCATCACGCACTGTGACGTCATCACGTAAACACGCGCTGGGCTTTCAGGAAGAGGTAAGAATACATTGAACACGCAGTTCATAGAAGATTTCTGCCTCCGTTACTGATTTAAAACTTACATTGGAATGCTCACTATGAGCAAATAACCAAAGGGAGACAAAAGCATACGCGGTTGTGCAGCTATAGCAATATGTATATGCTGCTGTCTTCTAAATAAAGGTAAAGATAATTTGTTCTCATATATCTGCAATGTGAATTAATTCCACATCCGTTGAAAACAATAACATTGTCGTTTGCACACTTAATGGAATAGTTCACCCAAAATGTCTTATCATTTACTCACCCTCATGGCATCCCAGATGTCAATTACTTTCTTTCTTCAGCAGGAGAAAATTTTTCTTCGCTCTGTAGGTCCATACAATGCAAGTGGATAGTGATCAGCACTTTAAAGCTCTAAAAAGTAGCATTAAAAGTATTCTATACGACTCATGTGGTTAAATGTATGTCTTCTAAAGCGATACGATCGATTTTGGTGAGAAATTTATCAATATTTTAAAATATGAAAATAGAAAATAAATAATTGTCGATTATTGCCCTTGATATTGTAATCGCGATTATTAATGATGATTAAAAGATTAAATTACCATGATGTCACAATGTAAGGAACTGTGCGGTTCTTCAGAGTAGCAGATTTCAACAGTGGATAAGAGTTGCACTCCATTTCTTTTTAAAGCATGAAATATTGTAATAATTTTATAATAATAATTATTGATCAGCCTAATAAAATTTATTTTAAAGGGATATATATGGTATAGAAGTATGTAGTTGTTTTCTGAACTAATACAGTGAGGAAAATAAGTATTTGAACACCCTGCTATTTTGCAAGTTCTCCCATTTGGAAATCATGGAGGGGTCTGAAATTGTCATCGTAGGTGCATGTCCACTGTGAGAGACATAATCTAAAAAAAAAAATCCAGAAATCACAATATATGATTTTTTAACTATTTATTTGTATGATACAGCTGCAAATAAGTATTTGAACACCTGTCTATCAGCTAGAATTCTGACCCTCAAAGACCTGTTAGTCTGCCTTTAAAATGTCCACCTCCACTCCATTTATTATCCTAAATTAGATGCACCTGTTTGAGGTCGTTAGCTGCATAAAGACACCTGTCCACCCCATACAATCAGTAAGAATCCAACTACTAACATGGCCAAGACCAAAGAGCTGTCCAAAGACACTAGAGACAAAATTGTACACCTCCACAAGGCTGGAAAGGGTTACGGGGAAATTGCCAAGCAGCTTGGTGAAAAAAGGTCCACTGTTGGAGCAATCATTAGAAAATGGAAGAAGCTAAACATGACTGTCAATCTCCCTCGGACTGGGGCTCCATGCAAGATCTCACCTAAGAAAGAACCAGCCCAGAACTACACGGGAGGAGCTGGTCAATGACCTGAAAAGAGCTGGGACCACCGTTTCCAAGGTTACTGTTGGTAATACACTAAGACGTCATGGTTTGAAATCATGCATGGCACGGAAGGTTCCCCTGCTTAAACCAGCACATGTCAAGGCCCGTCTTAAGTTTGCCAATGACCATTTGGATGATCCAGAGGAGTCATGGGAGAAAGTCATGTGGTCAGATGAGACCAAAATATAACTTTTTGGTCATAATTCCACTAACCGTGTTTGGAGGAAGAAGAATGATGAGTACCATCCCAAGAACATCATCCCTACTGTGAAGCATGGGGGTGGTAGCATCATGCTTTGGGGGTGTTTTTCTGCACATGGGACAGGGCGACTGCACTGTATTAAGGAGAGGATGACCGGGGCCATGTATTGCGAGATTTTGGGGAACAACCTCCTTCCCTCAGTTAGAGCATTGAAGATGGGTCGAGGCTGGGTCTTCCAACATGACAATGACCCGAAGCACACAGCCAGGATAACCAAGGAGTGGCTCTGTAAGAAGCATATCAAGGTTCTGGCGTGGCCTAGCCAGTCTCCAGACCTAAACCCAATAGAGAATCTTTGGAGGGAGCTCAAACTCCGTGTTTCTCAGCGACAGCCCAGAAACTTGACTGATCTAGATAAGATCTGTGTGGAGGAGTGGGCCAAAATCCCTCCTGCAGTGTGTGCAAACCTGGTGAAAAACTACAGGAAACGTTTGACCTCTGTAATTGCAAACAAAGGCTACTGAACCAAATATTAACATTGATTTTCTCAGGTGTTCAAATACTTATTTGCAGCTGTATCATACAAATAAATAGTTAAAAAATCATACATTGTGATTTCTGGATTTTTTTTTTTAGATTATGTCTCTCACAGTGGACATGCACCTACGATGACAATTTTAGACCCCTCCATGATTTCTAAGTGGGAGAACTTGCAAAATAGCAGGGTGTTCAAATACTTATTTTCCTCACTGTATATGTAGTTGTTTTCTGAACTACTGACAAAACCAGATTTAATTGATTCAATATGTCTGTGTGACATGTAACCGATTGAAAAATTCACATCCCCACACGTTAAACATACCTCTAAAGCATGAGAAAGGTGGCATAAAATCAAAAACTACCAACAGACATGCAACATGTGTCTTTATTGGTCTACGTACATTAAATAATATGACATATGTAACATTCAAACTTATTAACAGCTGATTTAAAGTGATCAAGTTACTTCGTTCAGTCAGCAATGTGGTGGCAAGAAGGGTGCCCATTCGTCCCCTTGAATCTTCAATGGTGATTATGTTCATGTAAGATCAGCATTAGATCATATTTGGCTTTAGTGGTTGCACTTTGGAAATTAAAAGCAGCCATTTGCAATCGGAGTTTGTGTGATTCGAAAATGTTAAATCTTGCAGCTGCTGAGCAATGGGTCTAAATAGAGCAGATCGAAATAACAAAGATAGTGATTTGTGAAATATGCCATTCATGCTATATTCTTTATGTTGACTACACCTCCAAAACAAGCTTTGAACAGATAAGCTGAATTACTTTATTGCTATTTTATACAAATCAAATTCACAATGGCCTACTTATTAACATGACAAAACAAAACTTTTACAATTTGTAATAAATTGTGCACAAAAATCAAGCAATGCAATGAACTCTCCCATTAAAATTACTGCTGTCACTCGTAGTTTTATTCTGTTTCAGCCTCGAAGGTCAGCACAAGCTCATTGACGCTCCGCACAGAGTTTTGCACTCTCGTGAATGCTCCCATTAAAAAAGAAGCTGTCTCAACAGCTCAATAAATTATTTACACCATGTCGATGCCTTGATTATAATTGGAGTGTTTCAGTTACAGTATCTACGTTGCGAGCGGCGCAACATAATGAATCCAAAATAATTCCAAAGTGCATTTCGCTTTCGTTCTACGGCTTCTATTCGACTGTCAGGTGATGTTTTTTCAGCATTATTTTTCATGTGCCACTACAAAAAGGTGAAACCTAATGCAAGCATCTGGGCAATACAATTTAAAACATTAAAACTTGCTCATTAGCATCAGTTGTCATTACTGATAGGACGGAGGACTAATTTATTGGCCATTGCCATTTCATTGCTCAATCGTGAAAGCCGCAGTCATAATTGCAATTAGACATTCAATAATTGTGCAGCCCTACTTTTCACTATAATTGTTTACTTCCGGTCGCTCGCTAATGCTCATCCATGAGGGGAGTCAGCTCATGCAGCCTCTCGCGTGACGTACACTGGCATATTCAAACGAAAGCAAAACCAATGAAGCTTGTGAACTGCAACTTATAAACAAATCAAGCTGCACTTCTGGTTGTATTGCATCAGTTTTCACGTGAACATGCCAACATACTTGCGTCACGTTAGAGGCAGTGTGAATTGATTCCCCTCATGGATGCTTATTGGAGAGTGACCGGAAGTAAAAAATTATTGTGAAAAGGACTTAAATAGTGATCTGGTTCTCACCCAAATCTATCGTATTTTACCATTAGAGTCGAATGGATTACTTTTACTGCAACTACCTATTTTTGGAGCTTTAAAGTGCTGATCATCATCCACTTGCATTCTATGGACCTACAGACATGAAACATTCTTCTAAATATCTTTGTTTGTGTTCTGCTGAAGAAAGAAAGTCATATACAAATGGGATGACATGAGGGTAAGTAAATGATGAGAGAATTTTCATTTTAAGCCACACTTAAAATGTATAAATTTCAGTACATTAGGTAACAACATATCACATCAATGGCCTTATTTAATAGTGCAGCTCTATACCGTAATTAATAAGCGCTGTCAGTGGGCATGCTCATGAAGTTTTAGCATTTTCGTGCAAGCATGTTCTCTACAGTGCCCTTCAAGTGGAGTCGATATATCGTAATTACGATAGTGAAACTTAGAATTCTAGATAATACACAAGTTTCCAAGTTGGGACTTCGGAAGGGGCATGTTGACATGAAATATGATGAAAAGCAATGATTTCGTTAAATTATTTAAACTTCTGTAATTTATTTCAATAACATACTGTACATTTGTAAATATGTCAACTAACGACTCACCCGTTACAGTTTGCGTTAAGCAAATTAATGAATAATATGTTAGATACCATGCATTAATAAATCATGTATGTTGTACATGAGGCAGGTTTATTCACAAATGTTTATTAACCGGTAGAACAGAAAAAGGGCTTTTCCCGTCGTTTATTGTGCAGTTGTTTAAGTTTGGCTTCTTCGGCATTTTGTTTTCTACCTGAATGCGTGACATGTTGTAGTAACGAGTGCTTGACTTGGTGGTACGAGCTTACTAGGTGCACTTGAAGGCAGCTTAAGTCTAGGTGCAAGTGGGTTTTGCGAAATCGTGCACGCAAAGAGCAAATGGGCTGGTTCAAGTGCAATTAAATTCTGAGGTTTTCTCTGGTTATTTCACCAACTGCTTCCTATCAAATAGTCCATTCCCTGTGAAACAACTGCAATATATACAAAGACAGCACAATCATAAGAAGTTGGTAGTGTAAATGCTGTATGTTAGGAATTAGAATAACTGAATATTATGCTCTTTTGTGCATTTACTGTGTCCTTGATGAATGTTTGTTATATTTCTATCACAGTGACACGCTATACAACTCTGATCATCAGGGACGTAATTTGAATTTGATGTTCCACAATATTTTAAGAGTTTGGACATGGACTTTATTACCACCTGCAGGTGGAATCTCCAAACTACAATTGCAGGAATTGAGTTTACACTTTGCGCTGGTTATAAAAATGACCTATTTCTCAGGAAAATAGCAAATTGAACTTTGCGTCACTTCATTACAATTCAATACACCCACAGTGCGCGCATACACCAACACCTTATCAGGTCTCCCTCCCCATCACTATAATGAGAGACAGGTGTTAGAGTAATCACAACCCAGGTGTCGAGCCTTACCGCTCTCCCGCAAACAGAATCAGATCTTTATTTACATTTCTGGAATAATTCCTTTAAGTCTTAATGTTCTGCAGATTATGTATGTTTATATAATATTTATTACTTTAAATTAGTACTTACAGTACTTAGTAGAGTTGGGGTAGTCGAGTTCGGACTGGATTCCGAGCCACAAGTCCAATTGTAATGGACTTGGACTTGTCACAGACTCGGATACATTTTTACTCAGACTCGAGCCTTTTGGACTCTGGATTTTTTTGGAGATCGCCATTCGCCACTCGTGCTTTGCCGCTCTCATTCAGAAATATCAATAACATTAGTGCACTTTAAAAAGTAAGTTCCCCAACTCTGCAAATTATTAAATAGAACACATGTTTATCAGATTTACGCTTACTACACAAAGTCATTTCAAACTGAAAATGTTGACTATATCAAGACAAAATCATATTTACTACATATAAGATATATTTCAACTAATATTACGGATGAAATGGACCATAATGGAAATTGTACAACTCAGTCATATTTGTAGCACAACCTCTGTGTCACCTGTAAGCTGGAACTTGCATTTCAATGGCAAAAAAGTCAGAAAATACAATGAAGAACACAAGTGAGGGGAGAAGTCTTTATTCACTTATTATCCATACTAAATATAATGTGAAAAGAACAATACAACAGTCCAAGATGAGTTTTATCTTGACTTTAGGGAATTAGGCTACACCTGGACACAGCAGGAGGACTGAATATTATGAAATGTAGTACTGTATTATATACATATACCATTAAAAAAATATGATATTTTCTGTTTATATTTTCAGTTGTTGTATTTTATTTTATGGGCATTAATAAGTGTTTTAATATTACCATTTATTAAATGTATTAAACACATTTAATGTATCATTACATTAAACAAATCTAAACTAAATTGAATGGACAAATTGAAAATGAAGTAGAAATAAAAACTAAATTATAATTAGAAATAATAATAATAACTATGGTTGCAATGACTAACGCAGCTTTCACTTTCTTTAGTCTATGTTTGAGTGGAGGGGAAAATCAACAAATAATTGAAATGTCAACAGAACGCAGTAAGAAGTGTGTTGAAGGACAGTTTTGTCTTCATACACATAAAGCATATGCTTTCTTTCTGAAACTATTTTGAAGTAATTCAGCAGGAAACTAATAATTTGTTTTTACATTTATATTGACAAACTGTTTTTCTTTGTTGTAAAGAACTAAGCTTAAAATATTAATATATGTTGAATTTACAGTTGCAATTTTAATTCAGATTCTTTAACAGATTCATTCGGAATCGACTTGGCCTGTTATGGACTTGGTCTTGAGTCTGACACGGACTTGATTCAGGCTCAACTAAGGTGGGCTCAAAACCAACACTATTATATATTGTATAAATAATGATAATATATTAATACTGTTGTTTTGACAATGCTCACAAACATTTGGTGTGACAAAAATGTGCATAATTTTTTCTTAAATCATCTCAGATATATTCGTAAAAATAGACCTTTTTTTATGTCTCAAGAGGATAAACTTTATGGATGAACATAAACTGGCCTGCTTAATGTGATAAATGTGAGCGAGATAAATGGGACAAATGAGAGTAAACATTGTAATCTCAATCTAATGTACTTTATTTTATATTCAGTAGTGCCACAATATTTTTAGATCAACCAAAATGGCACTGAATGTCATCAGCCATTACTCTAAATGCTACAATATGATCCAGAATAATTGATTCAGATCTTAATTCACATGATTTCAACAGGACCAGCTGTGTTTTGCTTGAAATGAGTCAGAGAGAGGAAATGGAGAACACAACCTTGAAATGTTACTAAAACACTCTTGAGATTATTGTCATCCATTTGAACATGCATTATTGTGTTTGATCGCTGTTGTCGTATTAAAGAGAGTAAAAGGACAATGGAGAGGGGCAAAGCAAAAGGCATTGCACAGATTTTAATGCATACTTTTTATAATACTGAAGATACATAATCAGAGATTACAAAGTTAATTTCCCTTCAGTCTGGAGTTAGAAAAGACAGTCATGGAACTAGGGATGAAACGATTAGTCTACGTTATCAATACAAAATTGTCGACAACTGTTGCGTGGACACTTATCCCTCGATCCCACACTCGCTCCAGCTAGATTATAAAGCGATGGCTCGTGACTTATTGAATAATAATATATGTCTGTAAAGGGATTTAGATGGGCAAGGAGGAGGCGAGAACCGGCTTGACAATATAAATAATAGTTTAATAAGAAACTTAAAAGACACAAACACACACATGACGGACATGTCCATAAACAATCTCTCTCTCCCACACCATCCTCCGCAGTCGGCCTTTATCCCTCTCCGAGGCTTGAATAGCCTGATTAGGGACCGGGTGTGTAGAATCATGACCTGGCCCCGCCCTCCGACCCTGCCACATTCCTCCCTTGTTCTACGTTTTAAATGGAAAACAAGACAAAAACATTTGATAACAATGTTTTTTTTTTTTTTTTTTTTTTTACAGTGAATTTCTTTACTGAATTAAACTTAATGACATTTATTTTTTCCCTTTAATTTATTGAATGTCATTTAGAGGTATTTTTAAAAGATTTTTTTTCATCTTCTTTTTGTTAGTAAGCACGTTTAATACAACCTTTTAAGCATGGGCACAAAGTGGATTAATGGTTAAGAGCGAATGATTAATCGTTGCAATAATAGTTGAATAATCGTTCTAGTAATCGTTATATTAATTGATTATCAAAATAATCCTTAGTTGCCTGTTAGTTAGCCCTAACTGGAACAATAGTGTGCTATGACCACTGATATATATAACCACTGAAAAGCAATCCGGTTTTTATATATATATATATATATATATATATATATATATATATATATATATATAATATAAAACCGGATTGCTCATGAAGTCATATCAGAGAAGCCACTTCGCCACATGTTGCTATGCTCAAACATTCCAATGTCCCTTTTGACTTGATAGGAAATCATCTTGTTTCATCGAGTAATCATTAGTTATTCAATCACCGATTTTATATCTGAAATCTGCATGTGCGTCCCTACAAGCAAACGTCCTGCACATGTAATTATTTATTTTTTTTACAGTCTGAATTTTTCCTGTTTCTTGAAGGCCTGAGCAAGTTATGTATATCAAACAGGATCTACCTCTAAACAAGTTGAGGTAAGATACAAACATCTTCAGACTTACTTATTGTGAACGTTGAAGTGTTTGTTGTTCAGAGTTACTTGTTTTATGTTTTCATCAAAAGTGCCTTGTTCTCACAGTCACTTGAATAAGAACACATGCTCTCTCTCCCTCTATCACACTTGCAGTGGGCACTGAGATTGAGGGAGACACGCAAAGCAAAGCTGGTTAAAATTAAACTGATACGGGTTCGACTGGAGGACAATGAAATAAACTGACTACAGAGAGCACTTCAATATGAAAACAAGCAAATCCCGGGCATTTAAGGCAATGTAGAAATCCCAGCCTGTCTTTTTTAAAGTCCCTTTTGGGGGAAAGGACATGTTGTCACCTTAAACAAGCAGGTATTACAGCTTTTCCTACTTGCATTACAACTTGTAGATAGTTTTCCCGCTTCGTTAGATGATTGTAGTGCTGTCCTGATAGGCTGGGCACCGGGGCAGGTGAATGCTCTGACATGGTGATCGGCGTATATCTTCTCCCTCATAATGAATATTATCCATAACGAGCAAATTAAACATTTAACATGATTGACACTAGAGGGCAAAATGCAACTGTTGTATCCGCAGGTTGGAGAAAGTGAAACGGGGGTGGTTAGGGTCAGTCATTGACGCACTATGAGAGTTTGGGCATACAAAGATGGCCGCCTGAACACTTCCAGTGGCTTCAACTCCTGCAGGCAGTTTACAGTTGCATCAGCAATCTAGTTATATTTATATATCAGTGGTTCTAACCCATAAATGGAGAAACTATGCGTTCCATTACGTTTTAAATAGGACGTGTCTCTTGCCCGCAAATGGAAAGACATACACATGGAAAGATTTTTAGAAATGTACCTTTTGAAGCTTTGGTGAAGTGTGTTTTCTCGTGATAACCAGAAACGTTGACATGAAATTAAAATTCACCCTATCCTCTAAATGCATGTGTTTAATCTACATGTTCATCCATGCATACATTTTATTAATAGTTTAACCTCATATCTTTAATCAAAATTTCATAACTCTATCTTCTGGTGAATCGACAGACTTTTCTCTGGTGACGTATGCAGGACTTCTCCAATCATTTAGTCAACTTAAACCCTGCCCCTTTCTTATAAATACCACAACCTTGTGTAGAGTTGAACGAAGTGTCAATGGCATGTTGGTGAAGATGGCAAGGTGTATTTTCATTTTTCCTGTTAAAATATGGTTATCTTTTACTCACTAATTTTTCAATGGCTAGAGCCTCTTTGTAATCAAAGACTGATAGCCGTCTCAGACTCAAGCAGCACGTTGGTAGAGGTGTCCATTCTGCTATGCAACGGACATATTTTCACAATCCAATTAACAATCAATGGAAAAACTAAAATCCCCGCCCTAAATTTTTTTCTTGTTCGATAAGCTGTTTCTCTCAGAAATATATCACAATACGGAAGTAAAGTCAGTCGTAACTTCCGTTTCATGCCGACTTTAAAATCAGGCCTACCTATTTTCTCCAGTAAACCTAAGGAATTTGATTGCAGTGTCTAAATTGTAAAAAAGCTCATTGGAAATTTCATAAGTCTCACGTTTAATTATCTATATGAATTTTGGCCTTTGGAGGCAAGTATTTTTGGTTCATATTTGTTTACATATTTATATTAAAGTTAATAAAGTTAACTTTAATGGCTGTTTTGGATTTTATTTTGCAAGCTTCATGTCCATGATAAAGAGCATATTTTGTCATCTGATCAACCTCTTTTGCAGTGACATGTCAGACTTCGCCAATAGACATTAAGTTAACTTTGAACTTTTTAAAATCTGGAGGAAGCATCGGTTGAGTTGTACACTATTTTATTAACAGGAACCATGTATTTTACATTTAGTCTGAGGATGTGCTTTTTTCTTATTATATCAAGCCTAGTCTAATTCAAAATGTTGTAATCTGTCACCTAATTGTCACCCGTAAATGATAAAGAATCAGGTTTAACTCCTCAATTTATGGTGCATGATTACCGTGCCTGCCTTTCTGCTCACTTCATCTCCGTCAGCGAGTGTGTGGTAAGCGTTAGCATGTAATTACAGAGCAGCTTCTTTTCCTTTAATGATTACCGTTAACACAAAGCCTCAGACGAGGTGAATGAGGACAAAGCTCACTCTATTAAAAGACAGAACAGACACTTGGATGGTCTGAAAATTTAATTCGGGGAAAATGTGAACTTCCTCTCGCTTTTCTAACGCGAGATCAAAGGCTTTTATGAAAAGCACTTTGTGCCCTCGGTGCGTGCGGTGAACCTTCTGAAAGTGGCAGTGTCAGTCTGAGCACTTTGAATTAAAAGGTTTCAGGAACAAATGACTATCATTTTATAAGGCTTAATAGTGTTTTAGTTGATTGGGATGCCACTCAGCTCGACAGAGGCTGTCTGGAGCCTGAAGAATGTGTGTAGGCAACATTCATTAAACCAGTTTTTTAAACAATATAATCATAGAAAAGCTTTTTTGACACATTTATTTCATGCTGCTTGAGCGAAGGCAAATTTTATTACCCATACCCATTGACAATTAAATGGAAATCGAAAGGAAGTTTGGATAGTAGGACATTTTCGTTATTTCGCTTTTTCCTGTGTTTTTACCTAATTTTCAAATCATAACCAAATCCAAATCATGTGTGTATGTATGTATGTATGTATGTATGTATATGTGTGTGTATATATATATATATATATATATATATATATATATATATATATATATATATCTATCTCATTGTAATGTAATTTCATTTTTTTTTTTTAAAGAAATATCAAACAGTAATATCAAATTTGGTAAATATGGCAAAATAGCCATTTTTTTCTTACATTTTCCACAGAACTCTGGGAGTCCCCGGACCCCAGTTTGAAAGCCCCTTTTGTAGAAACCTCGCAATGGTATTTACAATGTACAAATAGGTGTAGTTGTCAAAATAATTCTTAAATATGAACTAATCTAACATTTTTAATTTCTAGGTAATTTTCAGAATTTTAGCCTCAGATTACTAACACAAGAAACCATATAATCTGGTTTAGCAAAATTTAAGCTATGAAGATGGCACCTGATGTCCAGTGTCTGAATCTAAGAATACAGTGAAATTTCTAAGAGCTCTGACTTTCCTGCTCATTCATGACCCAGACAATATGTGGTGGCACAATTTTTTTTCTTCCTTTTTGAGCATAGGTTTTGCAATTTTAATTCAAGCAACACACTGGCATGGGAAAAAAATATGTCTGCTACAGCTCTTATTTCACACTTCATCAAAACATGGATACCAACACTCATCTGCATGACTCAGAAAGGGAGTCAGTACTGGGTTGTTATTTATAACTATTGCAAATTAAGTTTGGTTCAAATTATGCATTTGCATACATAATTTAAATAGCCCTTTTTATTCTATTGGGATTTAAATTAGGATATGGTCTTGAAACAGCATGGTCAAAGCTCGTCCTCTTGTTGTTTCCTTGTTTCGTTCGAGTCTAATTTCAAGTGATTAGCCATGGCTTTGGTCTGCCGTGTGGGAGTACATAATCGGATGTTTCATTCTAGCTGAATTAGCCCTCCAGAAAGACCACACCACTTTAAGGCTTCCTCCTGCCCTGTCAGAGTCCATTGCGGATGATGACGCAAACACACACATTCACACACTCATACACTCATACACACTCAAGACATCCATGGATGGCTAGAGGCTGATAAAACGAGGTGTTGGGAGTTGGCACACATGCTCCAGTGCACCATGTTTCTGGGTGCTTGTCACTGGGCAGTGCCATGCTATCTGCCTCCTTCTACTGGCACTTGTTGGTGCCATTGGTAAAGTCACATTTATGGATGGGTTTAATTGTCAAGATTGGTAATGGCACTTGATATGAGGTCCTCATTCACTGCCCTTGTGGATGGATCAGCTGCATCCCTTGAGTTTTTCTTTTTTCATACTCTGAGGCTGTGCCTCTCTAAAGCTGCCTCTTCAGTATTCTGAGAGCCAAATGAAATCCTGCATTTCATCTGGAATAATGCAGATTAGATAACGGCCTGTCTCCTCTGGGAGCAAGTATGCTTTTCTGAAAGAAAGGAAGGAATATATATGGTTGATTTATATGGGCAAACGTGGGCAAACATGGAGCCAGGCCTGCACATTGAACTCCCTTTTATTTGGAGGTGTCACTCAAAATCCATTTCAACAAGCTATTTTATGGATGTACACTTTAAGGTTCACTGTAGTAGTTTATTTCAAGTAAAATTATCTGCATGCATAATTTTAATACACAAATTTGTTTTTTATATTTTATATCGATATAGTAGATAGTTGGATATAGTATAGTAGATAGTTGGTCAGCTAGATTTCTGTAAAAAGGGTGAATGTATATACAATTTTTCAGTTTTTTTGTCCAGTGGAGGAATCAATTACTTTAAGCATGGGTTGACTTTTTAAGTCGACTGGGGCGCAGTCTGTTGTTCCTCTTGCACAATCAAAACGGTCTTTTAGCATCTTTAGCAGTGTTGGCTATCTTAAAAACATTTAAAAATGACTGAACATTT
This sequence comes from Moxostoma hubbsi, assembly GCA_032164185.1. Taxonomy (NCBI): domain Eukaryota; kingdom Metazoa; phylum Chordata; class Actinopteri; order Cypriniformes; family Catostomidae; genus Moxostoma; species Moxostoma hubbsi. The sequence goes on along the minus strand of JAVLUX010000011.1, from coordinate 19,219,524 downwards.
TTGTGATTTTATATATTTGTGATTTGTAAATCTACAATAAAGTGATAATGACAGTGATCTATACAGTATGACTCAACCATATTGTGTAAAAAGTTTCAAAGTGTAGTATTGTCTCAAATATACTACATGGAATTTGCTGTTTCTCAGCTGACGGATGTGACATTTTAAACGCACATGATGTGTTGCTACTAGATTTAGCTTTAGCCAACCTCACATCTCATATAATATACATATTCACACTTCATGGGGTGATGGTAAAGCATGCAACTCAAATTTCATTGTAAATTGCTGTCTTCACAGAAGTTTTGCTAGTTACCACATTCAACATTAATCACAATAGTTTTGTCAGGATAGTATCACGTCTAAGTAACCCGCCCCTTCCGCTACGTTAGGCAAGCTACGGACACTGAATGCATTAAGGTCCTGTACAACATCCCACATGTTATTTTGGTTAAAGAAGTAAATCATCAGAAGTACTCATATTCTTTTCGTTGCTTTTTCAGTTTGAACGCGCTACTCACACCACTTGCTCTACAAAATGCTGTAAAATAGCACAGCCGAATGTGATTTGGGACAGAGCTTCTGACTAATGTGTAACTTTTGTGGTCACTGAAACTTTTGAAAACACTGTTAAAAATTGGATGTTAAAGGAATAGGGCTTACATGCTTCTAAGACCACCCCCAAACTTTTGTTTTGATCTACTTTGAGTCAGTTCAATCTTTAATTTAGTGGGGTCAGACCCTCCATAATTTGCTCCCTGATTTTGTCTGAATTAGTTTATTTAATTCCCCTCCCTTCTGTTATGGTGTTCTCATGGGAGTTGACACCAACACGGGCAAGCCTTTTGAACACAAAAGAGCAATGACTCAACATTCATCGGCAGTGATGGTGGTGCTGCTTTTTGTTGTGAAGTCCAACACTGCGGGGTTTCCCTTTCGTATAAACTGTGTGGGGGGCCAAACGCAGCGACATTAACCCATCACTTTCCTCTCCATCTTGAGGTTGAATACTTTACCTTTGTGAAATGGAGGCTCTGAGGTAAAAGGGTTGAGAAAATCCCACACACTGTATCCGAGCATTTGGAAAACCCCTATCTTTCAGGTTAGGCACTTAAACCTACTTTAGTTGTTAAATTTAGTTTTGGTTAATTTTCACGGTTCTGTTTGCTATGAAGTGCTGTGTTCAGCACTTTTTGTCACATGGGTGGCAGGTTCATTATCTGACTATACTGTATGACTGGGAAAATGTTTGCATGATTATGTTGAATTCACCACATGGCACCACTTAAATAGTAAAATTTGCACAAATGAGTTAGCATAATTTTGGAGCTGAACTTCAGCGTTATTTTAGAGCATTCGTTTTACACATCCGAAGTAATGTGTTTAATTTAGTTGTGGAAACATCATTGCATTGCAAGGTAAATTTCCAAATGATCAGCTGATTTATTTATTTTTTGCTGCAAAACTCATTTTGCAATTCAGCTATGACTTAACCTTTCGTTGTGATACATATATGGTGAAATTCTAGGCGACTCGGAAAGTACTGTATGTGGGTGAATTTTGCCAGAGCTATTATCATTAACATGTTCCCCAATAGGCTATAAAAATTTTCATTTTCATTATGATTGTTGTGTTTGGTCTTGTTTTTTATGTGAGTCATTGAAAGTAATAATTTTGATTTAGATTTTTGATTGAACATTTCCATTATGCATTCACACTTCTCTCATTGCAGATATCAGTGTTGGTTTTGTCCGTTCTGCCTGTATCCATGAGTGTGTTGTTGCTTGAGGCCTTCCATGGTGGCTCTCATAGGCAGCTGGTTGATCTTCTCCAGGAAAGTGTTAAAGACTGCATAAGCTTCACTCTACCTGCTAAGAAATGGCACTGGAGGGCCAGAACTTCTGCCCTGTACTTCATGCAAGCAGTTCCAGCCAGTTCCTCATACAGGTCAGCACAGTTCATGGATTTAGTTTAAACTGCCCTACAAAGCCAAAAGGAAGTAATTATGTTACACAGAACCTGAGACATATGACTTTAAATTTGTTTGATTGTCCAGCCAAATGTGGATTACTAAATAGTCTCACAGTTTTTTCCACTGAATATGAGCATGGTTGAGCCAAACCCATCTGTCGCAGGATAAATCAACATCTGAAAGATGCAATTTCAGTCATATCTCAATTTTGACTAAATTTGTAGTTCGCAGACAGCAGGGGAAAAAAATGCTAAATGCAAATAACGAAACAGAACTAACCATATAATGCCTGAATATAATAGCAAAATAAAGATTCTTATGAACTTGTAAAAGAGATGAGAAAATGCTTTCTTTTATCTTTAAAGTTTGTGATGTTAATGGTTGTACTTCCTGTAAAATGCCACCATTTTTTTTGGAGAAAATCATTTGTCAGTGTTCATTAACCGCAATAACATTTCACTCAGCCTAGAGATTTCTCTGTCCTTGTGTGTTTGAAATGATGTAATTTCCCTTTGAATGTCTAGAATAAGTTTTTGACTTATATACAGTGCATCTGGAAAGTATTCAAAGCGCTTCACTTTTTCCATATTTTGTTATGTTACAGCCTTATTCCAAAATTGAGTAAATTCATTATTTTCGTACAAATTCCACAAACAATACCCCATAATGACAACATGAAAGAAGTTTGTTTGAAATCTTTGCAAATTTAATACAATAAAAAAAAAAATCACATGTACATAAGTATTCACAGTCTTTGCCATGACACTCAAAATTGAGCCCAGGTGCTTCCTGTTTCCACTGATCATCCTTGAGATGTTTCTACAACTTGATTGGAGTCCACCTGTGGTAAATTCAGTTGATTGGACATGATTTGGAAAGGCACACGCCTGTCTATATAAAGGTCCCACAGTTAACAGTGCATATCAGAGCACAAACCAAGCATTGCAGTATTGAAGGTCCCAATGAGCACAGTGGCCTCCGTCATCTGTAAATGGAAGAAATTTGGAACCATCAGGACTCTTCCTAGAGCAATCGGGGGAGAAGGGCCTTAGTCAGGGAGGTGACCAAGAACCCGATGGTGACTCTGACAGAGCTCCAGCATTTCTCTTTGGAGAGAGGAGAACCTTCCAGAAGATCAACCATCTCTGCAGCATTCCGCCAATCAGGCCTGTATGATAGAGTGGCCAGATGGAAGCCACTCCTCTGTAAAAGGCACATGACAGCCCGCCTGGAGTTTGCCAAAAGGCACCTGAAGGACTCTCGGACTATTACAAACAAAAGATTGAACTCTTTGAATGGCAAGCGTCTTGTCTGGAGGAAACCAGGCACCGCTCATCACCTGGCCAATACCGTCCCTACAGTGATGCATGGTGGTGGCAGCATCATGCTGTGGGGATCTTTTTCAGTGGCAGGAACTGGGAGACTAGTCAGGATCGAGGGAAAGATGAATGAACCAATGTACAGAGACATCCTTGTTGAAAACTTGCTCCAGAGCACTCTGGACCTCAGACTGGGGCGAAAGTTCATCTTCCAACAGGACAAGGACCCTAAGCACACAGCCAAGATAACAAAGGAGTGGCTATGGGACAACTCTGTGAATGTCCTTGAGTGGCCCAGCCAGAGCACAGACTTGAACCTGATTGAACATCTCTAGAGAGATCTGAAAATGGCTGTGCACTGACGCTCCCCATCCAACCTGAAGGAGCTTGAGAGGTCCTGCAAAGAAGAATGGGAGAAACTGCCCAAAAATAGGTGTGCCAAACTTGTAACATCATACACAAAAAGACTTGAAGATGTAATTGGTGCCAAAGTGCTTCAACAAAGTATTGAGCAAAGGCTGTGATTACTTATGTACATGTGATTTTTTTTTTTTTTTTGCTTTTTTGTTTTTAATAAATTTGCAAAGATTTCAAACAAACTACTTTCACGTTGGAAAAGGCAAAACTGACTTAAGCAGTATGCTAGTTCTATCTATTTCTATTCCAAGCATTTGTCATCCCCCCCAAGTCCCATATTTTAAAGCCACACAGCTGTTGTTTCCTCACAACTGCAAAGCCTAGCAAAAGATCACCATCTACAGTATGTGGAGTTTAGTATAACTCATCAGAGGGAGCAAAACATTTAAATGTTCAAATGCATACATTTACCAAAGATATGTTTGTATAAGTAGTCTATTTTAATGTAAGTATTAATGTTTTATCCTAACAAGAGGATAACTTGCTTTGACATTTTTACACCTGTTCTTAGTAAGTACATTTTTAAAAGTGTTACTGGTACATGTGAGTACGTGATTTGATTAGTCACTATATTATCTTCAGATTAAACAGCAAGATAGATGCCAACATTAAGCTCCATGCAAGTACTTTAATTCTATCAGCCTGTCTTCCATGTGAGAATCAGAATATTTTCAACTAGCAATGACATTTATACTTGAAATAAGTGTACCTGTATGCAAATTGTATTCCACAGACAGTGTATACACTAAATTCTCTATATCACTTATTGAACCTCAATGTTTAAATACAGTTTCTAAAACTGCCTAAACAAGGACACAAACACGTTTATAGAATAGGATCCGATGGGGACTTTCTTGCTTCCATTCAGGGACAAAGAAACCACAGATGGGTGGGGGAAGCCCTGAGCATTCCTTCAGATGCAATCTCATTTCGTTGCACTCGAAGTTAAGCAAAAGACAAACTATGCGGTTCATTCCTGAAGCCATATAGGAAATTTGCACAGTCATAACCCTGCATGTGTCATCAACCTTGGACACGCCTTGTATGAATTGTCAGACCATTAGTAACTTGTCCTTAAGAGATGGGCAACCATTGTGAAAATGTTTGTCAATTAATAGTAATGGGCAAAATGGTTAATCTCTTACTCCACTCATACTTGAAACAGAAATAATAATGAAAAAGTTACTAAGGCTGTAGTGTGCCAAGAGCAATGCTTTCTTTTCCAGATCAATTGTTTATAATGGAAATCTCAGTGGTTGACAGTTACTTTCATGTCACAGTAGAATTGAATCCAACAATGGCTTGCCAGAGGAAAAGTACGGTGAAGGATGTTTTTTTACACACCTTGATAATTGGATGAAGGATATATTTGCTGAGTGTATTAGTTTGAGATGAGGAGTGGTTGTGGAATTAGAGGAAGTTATATCATATCTGTCATTTTATAATGTCTCTTACACCAGTAATTCCCAGTTAGTGAATGTGTTCCAGGGAGAAATGGTTAGTTGACCCAAAAATTATTTTAATTTTTAGGTGAACTATCCCTTTAACAAGTGCAAATATTATGGGTTCGCTAGTTTCACATGTTAAAAAGATCAAATTTCTTGTTTCTGTAGAAGTGGTGGTTGAGACTTGTAAGGGTACATAAGATTACAAAAAAGTTTTGAAAACACAACACCTTTTAATGAAGATAGATGAGTCAGGTTTAGTTTTTAAGCTGTGGTGGGCCCAATACTCAACCACATTAACTGGACTGACCTAAAAAGTTGCATCAGACTTGAGTGTCTGTCCTCACCTCCACTTCAAAGGTAACCAAAGTAAGCCCTTCTGTTTCATTAGTATTGGATGCACTCCACTTGACAATTTCCAGCAGGGACAGGAAAGTCAGCCTAAAAATAGTTACTCCCATCATCTGGTTTGATTTCAGAGTTGTGTGCAAGTGAGGATTTGGGATGGGAGGTGCCGTTCGGCGCTCATGCTCCCTGATGGAGATGCGGAACGGAGACGTAATCCTGCCACACAGTTACAGTGGCATGGGACGGTAGAAGTTGCCCTTTCATGCTGATCTGAAAGCAGTGTGATTGGTTTTTCGTAGAGTTTAGATTAGGAATTGGTTAGGGGGAGCTGGTTGTAGATTAGCATAAAAGGGACACTTCTGACAGCGAAGGAGTCACGGTCATGAGGCTTCGGGCTCCCCACATCAAAGAGACTGGTGAGCGGGCTGCAGGGTTAGACTGACAGGCAGTGGGGGCTTAGAAGAGGGGGCTGGGTTCATTTAGGGAGACCAGAACTGAACTTCAAAGCCCTTGTTCCATGGCTCTTAGCACATACAAGGGTAAAATCTTCAAGGGTCTGCTACTTGTGTATATAACATCTTAAAGGAGTGTTCATTAACCTCAATAATGTTTACTTTGCATGACGATTCCTGTGTTCTTTAGTGTTTGAAATTCTTTTTTAATTTTCATTTGCAGATCTAGAATCAGATGTCGCCTCTTTGTATAATCGCGTGGTTGGGGAGAGCTTTTTTTTAAATCCTAGATTCAAATAATCTAAGGTAAAAGGTCAACTAAGACCTTCATCACATGCTTAACTTTAGCTGCATTTATAATGCGTTTTCTTTTAATATACATTTCAAAGCAGAAAAATGCCAAATATTTTATTGTGAGTCTCTTGACTTCAGTGTTTTCAATGTATAATCACCCAGGACCCAAAATGCATTACCTATTAACCCTCTGGGTCTGAGGGTGTTTTGGGCCCTGGAGAGGTTTTGACATGCCTTGACGTTTGTGCTTTTTTCAGTTGCTTAAAAACATATTAATGGCTAAATTCTGATAACACTGTCTTCAGCACAAACAGGGCTACAATAATATGTGAGCAACATGTGTGTACGTGTTTGTATTTTTGAGAAAATAACGTTTATGCATGTTTTTGAAAAAACTAAAATTTTAAGTCACTGAAATAAGGCCATATAACAAATACTAAATATTTGTACACAAGACGTTTGAGAACTGGATCTTGTAGCCTAGAGTATTTGCTGCAAAATGATGTGAAAACCATCCTGATCACTCATTCACACAAAACAATATAGTAATTTAACTTTTGTAAGACAATTTTAGTGTTGAAAGGTAATATGCGAGGAGGCGTGAACAATCATGAATATTTAGGTAATTCCACTCCCCTGGGCCTATCAATGAGGAATGTGACAGAAAGAGAATGAATGTGAGGAGACTTAATGATCAAAATCAAGTTTTAAGTTAAAAGAAGTAATCTGACTATACATTTTCTTTACATAAAGACTTTACTTAATTTTAGACCTACACTACCGTTTAAAATAAGTCTCTTCTGCTCACCAAGACTGCATTTATTTGATCCAATATACAGAAACAACATTGATATTCTGAACTCTTTTTACAATTTAAAAGAACAGTTTTCTATTTAAATATATTGTAAAATGCAATTTGTGATCAAAGCTGAATTTTCAGCATCATTACTGCAGTCTTCAGTGTCGCATGATCCTAATAATATTATTAAATCATAATAATATGCTGATTTTCTAATATGGGCATATTTTAATTGCATTTTACTAACTTAACCTGAACACATATTTGCAAGCACAAGCTTTGTTGATGATAATGAGGCATTATAAACACTAGATAAAATATAATCTAAACATTCATATTATTTTTATATCATATAACATATTATATTTATATTATACAGCATACAATTGAAATGCCTGCTTTAGCCGAAACAGCATTTAAATGTAACTAAAACTTGCTTATTAGGACATATTTCAAATGTCAATACTCTGAATCCTGGCTGGCAAGTCTGGAAACACTCCCACTAGTAAAATATGTTCAAGTTCATATAAAATAGCATGTTAACTAATGAAAACTAGTTGACTTACTCGTCCGAAATTGTATCCTCGGCTGGATCAAGTCTCTCTTCAAAATACAAATGTTCATCAGAGTCCCGCTCTTCTTCTGAGGAAAATCTTAACTCTTCCTTACAATCCTGGAGCTTTCTCACTTGTGTATCATTGCAAACGTGCCGAAAACTGAATTAATTTTGTTTACATTATAACTCGCAGTCGGGGGCGTAAACATTTGCGTTGATCGTCTCAGCACATTACCGTATGAATGGCGCGCTCTGCTGGTGGGTGGGATCACATTACAGATAATTAGATAGATCAGTAAAAACTGTACATCGCTTTGTTTCAAACAGATTGCATTGCAGGAGAATATTTGTTTTAAATTTGAATTGGTTTATTAAAAAGTAGACATTTAAAGCTTTCTTTAGACATATGTTTCATATTTGTGTTATAAGTATTTGCGGAGTTTCAGTTCATTTTTTGATGTGTTTCTGAAAAATGCTCGTGAACACAGAGACTGCTGACAGCTCACCCTTTTTATTTTCTTTATTTTACAAAAGCACAATGTTTCATTGTTATTATGAGTGTACACAGATAAAAGTAGACCCTTTATAGTCTCTAATGATGTCTTACACTTATCTGTATACCCAAAAATGACAGCGTATTTTAAGTTGTTTCTGCTGTAATGACGAAAATATGCAGCAGGACGCGCCGACGCATCCGTCGACCCCAGAGGGTTAAAGACCAACCACAAACTAAGGGCTAATACTGTATTCTGCTTAGCCAACAGAGACACATGGTAGCAACATTATAAACAATTGTTTATAATTATAAACAATTGTTTAACAAGTTTTGGATGGAAATTATAAACAATTCCAATCTTTCAGCATGCCAATCACACAACATGGTAACTGCGTACTAGAGCTGCAACTAATGATTATTTTGACAAGTGTTTAACAATTATTAGAACGATTATTCGGCTATTCTGCGATTATTGCAGCGATTAATCATTAGCTCTTAACTGATTATTCAGCTCATGCCCGAATTAAAAGGTTGTATTAAACTAGCGTAAAGAGGACAAAATCATCTTTTAAAAATACCTCTAAATGACATTCACAGAATTAAATGGAATAAATACTTTTTATTAAGTTTAATTCAGTAAAAAAATCACTGCAAAAAATCCTGTTGTTATCAAGTGTTTTTGTCTTGTTTTCCATTACAAGTAGTCTACAAATCCTTTAAACAAGATACATTTAATGGAGAAGCAACATATAATATATTTAGACTTGCTTTAAGAGAATGTATCTTAAATATACGTGTATTTTTTCACTTGGCTATACTTCTGCGAATGCTGTAAAGACAAATTGTACTTTGTATTATACAAGATCTATTCTCTAAAAGCAAGTCTAAATATCTTGTATGCTGCTTCTCAGTTGAATGATTTTAGATATTTTAAAATATTTTTATTTTTAATATTATATTAAACATTCTCAGATAACAATTTTTTCTTCTGCAGTATAGCTGCTTAAGAAAATGTTCATTGTTTTAAAATAGTTTTAGATATTTATATTGGAAAACAAACAAAAACAAATAAACAAATTATTTTGTTACAGTGTTTAATGGGGCAAAGACTTCCCTCTCTCACCTTTCTTTTCACTTCAACCAAATAAAAAACTCTCTTATTAATAATGTTGCGTTTTGCCAATTTTCTACGCGATAAGAAATGTGCTCGAGGGATGAGTGTCCGCACGCCAGAGTGTGCCCCAGCCAGGTGCAGTTTCAATATCTCCCCCTTATATCGGGACATATAATTCCCTCATACTTTGCGATCTACATCACATGAAGCTGTTTGGAAAGTTTAGAGTGCATCTGGATTGTGATCTGTGTAATTCTTCCTCTCCTAACTCAACCACGAACTGCAGTGCTGCTCTTACACATCATCATTAGAGTTTAATGTGATCTCATGTATGTTAAATAAGATCAAACGACTGTTCGAAAGCGAAAATGTTTGTCAACAATTTTTCTTTTTATTGTTGACGATAACGCCGACTAATCGTTTCAGCCCTACTGCGTACTGACTGACATTAGCGGTCAACTTTTTATGTTATGTTATTGAAAAAACACTCAGGAAAGCAGCAACCACAATATAACTGGGCCTTAACTTGCTGGAAATGCATTTGTAAAGGACAAAGCAACTGCTGTTGGCTGCCGTCTATATATATATTTTCTAGGAATGTCATAAAATATTGATACATTGATCACTGATCTGCACATTATTTTCTCTATACGTTTTTGAGGCATCAATATAAAAACCTGATTGCAGACATTTAAATTAGAAGCCAAATTTGTGTGCTTCCCCCCCCCCCCCTTTAAGTTACTATGCCACTCACACTTTACTAAAGTTATGTTGAGAAATATATATAAATAGACTAATAAAGCTATTGCGCGATGATTAGCCCTATTAATATTTGAAAAAACAAATGCAGATATACTGTAGATCAATACAAATTGGGAACATTTTCTGCTTACCGATGCGTAAAAAATGCATCGATCCCAAGCCTAATATTTTTAGATATTACACAATATTTGTGGTTATTAATGTGTAGTAATATCCCAGTTTTATGAAACTTAAGAGAGTCTGTGTTCAAGAACATGTTGTACACATCCAAATTTCACATCCAAAACTAGCTTGCTGAGAATGCTTCAATGGGGTCATTTTTAGTGTTAAGTGTTAATAAAGGCCCAAAGCAAAATAAGCATACTCATGATTTCTAACAAGTGGCTTCCTAAAAACACATTTGAGGAGCTTTATATTTATCAATATAAATGCTTGACTCTCTCGGGGAGCATTGATATCAAAGGAATGTTCCGGGTTCAATACAATTTAAGATCAATCGACAGCATTTGTGGCATAGTGTTGATCACCACAGAAATGTATTTTGACTCGTCCCTTCTTTTCTTTAAAAAAAATACAATAAAAAAATTGAGGTTACAGTGATGCATGAGAATGGGGACGATGAAAGTAAATGAGGCCAATTGTTTTGGAGGGTTTAAACACAAAAATGTGAAGCTTATAATTTTATGGTTCATAATGCTTCTGTTAAAACTTATGTTGTATTATTTGAGCTGTAAAGTTGTTTAAATCGTAATTTTTACTGTCATTTTAGGGTTTGTTGAAATTACATAGTTATGGTAGCAAGTTGTAATATTGGCTATAACTTTACACAGAAAAGGTTAATAAGTGATGCATATCTTTTGTCTTGTGTTTATACTTTTGAAACAGTGAGTATTTTAACATTAAAAAAATTGGACCCCTTTCACATTCATTGTAAGTGCCTCACAGGATGGCAGAAAGCATACTAATGATACTAATGACTCCTCCTTTTAACTCCCCGCCCTGTCTCACAGAGTTTTGTTCACCAGCTCCGTTCTCAATCTTGCTGAGCTTGTAGCCCTGCGGCCCGATCTTGCCTGTCTTAAGAAGGTTCTCTACTTCCATGAGAACCAGCTGGTTTACCCTGTCCGCAAGAGTCAAGAGAGAGACTTCCAGTATGGCTACAACCAGATCCTCTCATGGTAACCACAGTCTTATCAACCTTACAAAATTAACTCTGAATCAAGAACATACATAGAGGGGGAATTTACTAAGAATGATATGTGCTGGCTGATAGCACCATTTATTTGAATCTTCCATGTCTGTATTGTTTTAGCACCCGATTCAATAAAGGAATTATTCTATTAGGTAAAACAAAAACTGTGCTGAAACTCAATTTTCACGGTGCAATTCCCTAACGTGTTGGCAAGTTCTGAGTGCTAGGTTTGTGTTGGATGCAACATACTACCACTATCTGACATACTCTTTGCTGGGATTGTACAGCATTGCTCCACCACTGCAGTACAAGCACCCGAATCAGCTCTTTTAATGGCAGAAAGTGCGACCAAATGCAACACATGTCTTTATAAAGTATATGGCCAGTAATAATGCTCTTCTCCATAATTTGGTCATCATTTGATGAATTACTGCTGCCATGATCAGTAGAAAATGTACACAAACCTACTTTTAAATAAAGTTCAGTGTACATCTGCTTTCTGATGGCAGTAATAGCGTGTTATTTGATCCAGGCAAACTTTTGTAAATAAGACCCAATATAATATATACAGTTGAAGTCAGAAGTTTACATGCACTTAAGTTGAATTCATTAAAAAAAAAAAATTTTACCACTCCACTGATTTAATATTAGCAAACTATATTTTTGGCAAGTCGATTAGGATATCACAATTTTTTACTGACAGATTTTCACTTTTAATTGACTATATCACAATTCCAGTGGGTCAGATGTTTACATACAAGTTAATTGTGCCTTTTAAGCAGCTTGGATAATTCCAGAAAATTATGTCAAGCCTTTAGACAATTAGCCAATTAGTTTCTGATAGGAGGTGTACTAAATTGGAGGTGAACCTGTGTACCTGTATCTGGTTCATCCTTGGGAGCAATTTCTAAATGCCTGAAGGTACCAGTTTCTAGGGCTGTCAAAATGTCTGAAAAACTAAATTCAAATTTCTTACTTAAATAGTAGTAATATTCCAATTATATTCAAATTCTAAAGACATTATGTTAAAAAAGTACTGTATTGTCTCCTAAGCCCACAAGTGAGCGCAATGAGCAAGTATAATCCAAATGAAGCATTGCTTTAATGAAATAAAATGACATGACTTTGTTTAAAGTGCATAACTTTTTAAACAATCGTTCAGATCAAATATAATTTCCTAAATGTGCGCGTAAGAAAATTTAGGTAACAAAAGTACCCTGGACTGTTTAAATAATTGCCCATTACCATGACATTATTGAGAAAATACTTAGGGATGAGAAGACTGCATGTGTGTTCTCAAGTTAGATGTTGTGGAGTGATATAGCAGCAGTTTCATGGACAACTTACAAATGACATTGGTTTTGTCAACAATCTCGCCTTCGATGCCAGAATCCAAAGAAGCACCACACAGAACTTTTAAGATGTTTTAGTGTAAGTTCCTCTCCGACTCTGAGTCCTCACTCTATTTTCAGCCATTTTTCAAATTATCAACGCAACTGTGCTGCATCTAATGGGTTGAACTGGATAGGTTAACAAAAACAAACCACGTAAGCATGTCTCGCGCATCTCCTGACACACCGGAAATTTGAATGCATGGTTTTTGCATTCGAATGTTAATTTATTTTTTTTTACATTTGATGTATATTCGAAATTCTAATTTAAATTTGACAGCCCTGCTTTCATCTGTACAAACAATAGTACTCAAGTATAAACACCATGGGACCATGCAGCCATCAAACCACTCAGGAAGGAGATGAATTCTGTCTCCTAGAGATGAATGTAGTTTAGTGCAAAAAGTGAAAATCAACAAATTATTTTGTTACAGTGTTTACAACAGCTAAGGACCTTGTGAAGATGCTGGAGGAAACGGGTAGACAAGTATCTATATCTACAGTAAAACGAGTCCTATATCGACATAACCTGAAAGGCTGCTCAACAAGGAAGAAGTCACTGCTCCAAAACTGCCATAAAAAACGTCTCGGTTACGTATGTAACCTCCGTTCCCTGATGGAGGGAACGAGACGTCGTGTCGAAGAAGCGACACTAGGGGTCTCTCTTGAGCGCCTCTGATCTATGAAAAAAGGCCAATGAGAGTTGGCGAACAGTATTTGCATACCCCGCCTCCGGATACGGATATGAAGGCGAGGGAAATACGCTCGTTCATTCAGGATTTTTCTGAGGAGCCGTGAGTGTTCCGGGCACCTCAGCGGCTCGGCTCAGCGACGTGGCCGGGAAGACACGATGTCTCGTTCCCTCCATCAGGGAACGGAGGTTACATATGTAACCGAGACGTTCCCCGTCTGTCGCTCACTTCGACGTTGTGTCGAAGAAGCGACACTAGGGGTCCACTTCAAAACTCGCCATGCGCTGAGCCGTGTACGTGTACTGCTGACACAGAAGGGGGCAGGTATTTCTATGTGCACAAGCGACCAACTGTGCTCAGGCTGCATGTACTCTTCCCCAATGCCCCGAAAAAGCGTCAGAATCCTTTTGGTTACCCTAGGGGGGAACAAGGTGACGCTCCCAACTAGGGAACGGGCCAAGCCTGGCTGGGCCTCTTTTCTCTCTATGTTTTCTCGGCATAGAGCAAGAGCAGCCGGGGCCCTTACCGCATCGAGGGAAGGGGGTCTTATTCCCGAATCCCTATTCTTTTAGGGGGAAAAGACCCTGCGGAGGCCACACCCACCCGAAAGGGGAGGTAAAGGTGGCGAAATACATCGCATGTTTTTTGTTGTGACATGTGGGAAGAATGGCGCGGTGGTAGATCCAACCTCGAGGAGGGGGGAATTGCTACAACATGGCGACCGGAGGGCGGCAAGGACTGCCTAAGGGAGACGCGGGTCAGCTCGTGAGGTGACCGTACCGCGGAAGTACACACAGAAGGAGTCCCGTAGGAGGCCTGATCTGTGGAGCACCTATTCCAGTAGGGGTAGCCTGGGGTACCCGTAGTGGACTGGACCAGCACGTTCCTCCGCTGAACTGCTGCGGGCCCGAAGGGCTATGGAGGAATCAACCAGGGACCTAGGTCCTCTGGGACAAAAGCGCACTGTTTTGCCTTAGCAGAGGGAAATGGCACTGAAACAAGCGATTCACCCGGTCAGATCGTCGACGTGTACCGAGTTCTACGGGCTCGGACCTGAGAGAACACAGGACGAGACTGACTCAACCCTGGGATCGTAAGGGTGTTAGGTGCTATCACATTGAGGTTGCCGGGGATGTGAGTGGCACGCAGCGACTTGAGTTGGTGCTGGCTCCAAAGGAGGAGACGACGGGCGAGTTGTGACATGTGACGGGAGCGTACGCCGCCATGGCGATTTATGTACGCGACCGCAGTGGTGCTGTCCGACCTGACTAGGATATGTTCGTCCCGAATTAACGGGAGAAACTTCCGCAGGGCCAAAAGGACGGTCAACAACTCGAGGCAGTCGATGTGCCAACGCAGCTGGGCCCCTTTCCAATGGCCTGAGGCTGCGTGCCCATTGCAACGGCGCCCCAACCCAATCTGGAGGCGTCGGTCGTGACCAGGACGCGTCTGGACACCTGCTGTAGGGGCACTCCAGCCCGTAAGAAACAGAGGTCTGTCCAGGGGTTGAATGTCTGACGGCAGGCGGGGGTGATTGTTACCCGGTGCGTGCCGTGGCGCCGTGCTCGTCTCGGGACTCGGGTCTGGAGCCAGTGTTGGAGCGGTCTCATATGCATCAACCCCAGCGGCGCGACCGCCGCGGAGGATGCCATATGCCCCAGGAGCCTCTGGAAAAGTTTTAAGGGGACCGCTGTGCCTGGCCTGAAGGCGGCAAGGCAGTTCAACACTGACTGGGCACGCTCGTTGGTGAGACGTGCCGACATTGAGACCGAGTCTAACTCCATCCCGAGAAAAGAGATGCTCTGAACTGGAGTGAGCTTGCTCTTCTCCCAGTTGACCTGAAGCCCCAGACGGCTGAGGTGCCTGAGCACCTGGTCTATGTGGGCGCATAGTAACTCACGCGAGTGGGCCAGAATGAGCCGGTCGTCGAGGTAGTTGAGTATGCGGATGCCGGCTTCTCGGAGCGGGGCAAGAGCTGCCTCTGCGACTTCCGTGAAGACGCGAGGGGACAGAGACAGGCCGAAGGGGAGGACTTTGTACTGATACGCCTGGCCCCCGAACGCAAACCGCAGGTAGGGGCGGTGTTGGGGCAGGATGGAGACGTGGAAGTACGCATCCTTCAGGTCTACCGCTGCGAACCAATCTAGATGCCGGACGCAGGTTAAGCGTGAGCATTTTGAACGGGAGTTTGTGCAACGCTTGGTTGAAAACTCGCAAGTCCAAGACTGGTTGTAAGCCGCCGCCTTTCTTTGGTACGATGAGGTAAGGGCTGTAGAAACCCTCCATCTCGGTTGGAGGGACAGGCCCTATCGCTTCTTTGGCCAGAAGAGTCGCGATTTCCGCGCGCAGGGACTGGGTATGTTCGCTGTATACTGCGTAATAGCGGACGCCCATGAAGGGGGGGCGGGGGCCTGGCAAACTGAATTGTGTAACCGAGTCGGAAGGTCCGGGCCAGCCAGCGAAGACGGGTTGGGAAGTGAAAGCCACGCGTCCAACCTCTGCACTAGGGGCACCAAGGGGACGATTAATTTTGACGTACCCGGCAGGGCTTCGCAGCGGGGCGGAGCAGGTAGGGCAGCGTTGGGTGGCGACAGGGCGACCCGCAGCTGGGGTACTGAGAAAGACTCAAAGCACTTACCTTGCTCCGCACACCCGGCGGGGGCGGGTTAGCAACTGAGGAGGAGGTCTCGGGTAGGCGTCCTCTAGACTGGTCGGAACCGGCCGGCCGGCCGGGGGGGGGTGGGGGCTGGAGACGGGTGGTCCGTGTCCAGGAAGCCGGGACTGCTGAGATCTGGTTGCAGAGTGCCGTGGGAACGGCATTTGCGGGCCAGGTGACCCAGAGACAAAAGGAAATAGCTCGTTACAGAGAATACGAGAATGTGAAAATTAATTCAACAAAAAATTCTCCTCCCGGCCTTCCACCGGGGACGGAGTGGTCTTACCACCTCCGGAGCTAACATTTTGGTCCCTGGTTTGAGCGTCTACGGACAGCCTGGGAGCCTTCCGGGTCCTTGAGGGGGTCCGTGAGACGGGGGCGTCCGCTTCCTGCGGAGTGCTCGACGCTGGGGCTGAGAGCTGGGCCCGGGTTGAGGCGGAGCAGGGTGTTTCATAGCCGCAGCAGGACGCCCTCGGCGAGCAGACGGGGCATGGCCCATGGCGGCAGGCTTGCGGCGGGGCAGGATGTGCAGTGGCCTCCGTCTGCCTCACCGCTGAGGACTGCTGGGCAGAGTCATCAACGGTGGTGCTGAATGGACGGAGCTGGGAGACGGGGGTGTGGGAGAAGGTGTGCCTTGTCTACCTCCCGCATTTCGACCAGGCCCAGTCCACAGGTGCGTTTCTGGACCACAAGGGGTGCCATCGCCTGTTCGAGTGCCGGCGCTTCTGACCTCCGTGTCCCGGGGGCGCGGTTGGTCATCCAGCGCAGTTCCTGCAGCACATCAAGAACAGGACTACCCAAGGTGCAAGTTTTGAAGTGCCTTGGCCTGGCGTTGTTTGCAGGAAGGGCCGTGGCGTGCAGAGTGGAAGCGGTCTGGGACCGGTCCACCGCGAGGGTAGTGAGAGCGAAGAAGCCTTGGCTTTGCTCAACTCGTTGTGCACGTCCGGGAAGAAAGGAACGGGGGGGGGGCGTGGCTGTGAGCGGCGCACCTGCCCGCGGGACCGATCAAGTAGCCCGGGAAAGCATAGCGGATCTCCGTGCGTCAGGCTCAGGCTGGGCGGCAGACCCGAAGGTGGCAGCCCAGGCGAGCGATCAGCCTCCGATGCCGCTGTAACGCTCTCCGATGCAGCGGTGATGTCATCCAATTCTGAAGCAAGCAAGCGTGCCGGGGAGGCGGGCGGTTCGAGGGGGTTTACCCGGCGAACAGAGCCCGTCATATTCCCCCAATCGCCTTCATCGCCCTGCTGAAACGGGCGGCTGAAACGGCTTTCTCTCATTACAAAAGAAAGCCACACGACCGCAATGTTGCCATGGCTATGTTCTCGCACTGAGAACATGAACCATTCATAAAACGCTCCCTGCGTGTGATCGCAGCCCAGGCATGCAAGACAGTGTTTTATGACCGAGAGAGGTGGGGAGAAATCAACGCATCCAGAAACTAAACAGGGGCGGAAATTACATCTTTATAAAGACGCGTCCTGAAAAGGACGTTCAACGCCGCTGTGTAATGCTGTTTCAGAGAAATAAACTCTTACGGAGAAAATCACTCTTTCAACTCTTTTAACTCTGCACTGTTGAAGCGCCCAGGGGCAAACTGCACGCCGGCAGTGAAGAGAAAAGCCGCTGTAGTGCGCCGTAAATCCAACAGCAAAGCAGAGCGTCAGAGGATCAGAAGCAGGATCAGTTGTGTTACTCGCAGCTGACTGCATACACACGACCTTCGGCTCCGAAGAAAATTACTGAATGAACGAGCGTATTTCCCTCGCCTTTATATCCGTATCCGGAGGTGGGGTATGCAAATACTCTTCGCCAACTCTCATTGGCCTTTTTTCATAGATCAGAGGCATCTTTCGGCGCTCAAGAGAGACCCCTAGTGTCGCTTCTTCGACACGACGTCGAAGTGAGCGACAGACGGGGAACCCAGAGTACAGTTTGCAAGTGTACATGGGGACAAAGATCTTACTTTATGAAGAAATTTCCTCTGGTCTGATGAAACAAAAATGTAACTGTCTGGCCATAATGACCATCGTTATGTTTGGAGAAAAAAGGGTGAGGCTTGCAAGCCGATGAACACCATCCCAACCATGAAGCATCAGGGTTGCAGGATCATGTTGTGGGGGTACTTTGCAGCAGGAGGGACTGGTTGTTGTGTAATAGATGGCATCATGAGGAAGAAAAACATCTCAACACATCAGCCAGGAAGTTAAAGCTCAGTCGCAAATGTGTCTTCAAAATGGACAATGACCCCAAGCACACCTACAAAGTTGTGGCAAAATGGCTTAATGACAACATAATCAAAGTATTGGAGTGGCCATCACAAAGCCCAGATCTCAATCCGATAGAAAATTTGTGGGCAGAACTGAAAAAGTGTGTGCGAGCAAGGATGTTGTAGGCTCAGTTACACAAGTTCTGTCTGGAGGAATGGGCCAAAATTTCAGCAAATTATTTTGATAAGCTTGTTTATAAAAAAGTTTGACACAAGTTAAGCAATGCTACCAAATACTTACAAAGTGCATGTAAACTTCTGAATGTGATGAAAGAAATAAAAGCTGAAATAAATCATTCTCTCCTCTATTATTCTGACATTTCACAATCATTTTTTTTTGTTGTTGTTAAAAAAATGTTGTTAATGTTTTTGATTCCCACAAAACAAAGAGCAAAAAAAAAAAAAAAAAAAAAACATACAGTACTGTGCAAAATTCTTAGCCACATAAGATGTTTCACAAAAGCATTTGTCTTAATGGTTATAGTTATTTATATCTTCTGCTTTAGTATGTCAATAGGAAATCTAAATGTTAGACTCACAAACATCACTTTTGCAAATAGAAAAGATTAGAATAGCTCTTCCTAGCCTTCTAAATGACCCTTCTTCAAAGGCCGCCACCCTCCCCATCTCTGAGCACCACTCATGAAATGAGGGCACTCCAGCTGACATTCAACCCCTTAAAAGAACCTGTTTGGCAGTCATGATGCTAGTTAGGACCCAACTCTTTATGTGCCTATTCTCAACATCGATAACCGGCCCATCGCCCAAAATCCAGAGTCTGGAGCAAAATGAAAGCAGAGTGACCAAAACTTCTGGATCTTAACACACCCCCAGACATGGGTTATGTCTCCATCCTCTGATTGGCATCGCCAGCATGTGGGTGTGACTTTAAGACCAAGCCTATGCAATCTAGAAATCTTTAATTGCATAAGGTGCACCCTTGCATCTCTAGATGCAGACTTGATGTTTTTTAGAGTCCTAGCCCACTCTGCCTCCTCCAATACCACATTTAAATCTTTCTCTTTGAATCTCCATCCTCAACACACTGAATTAACAGGGAGTAATACAGTGATGCCTCATGACCTATTCCAAAAGCAGTAATCATCACTTCCAGAGAATCTGCTGCTTTAGATGGGTGTATGCAACTCCCAAAAATAGTACAGAGCTGGTGTTGCAGCTGTAAACATTAAAATAACTGAGATCTGGGAATCCCAAAATATTGAACCAGATTTTCAAGGCTCCCAACACTCCACTCTCATATAGGTCACAGAATGTAGTAACCCCCCCTCACAATCCACTCTGACCAACAAAAATGATGGGATTTATTAATACATCATTTGGGGTTAAGCCATAAGCTCGAGGCAACATTTAAATAAATGTCCGAATTAAACACATTGGCCACTTTTTGTCCATGCTGACTGTAAATGCGAGATAACGGGGTGTAACTTAACTTTGCAGTCGCAAAATAGGGGCAAGAACTTCCTGTTCAATACAGAACCAGGGAGGGGCTCTCTCAGGTTAAAGCGACCAATGAGCCAGATGTCTGAGACCGAATGCATAATAATTAATCAAAATCTTGTGTAGGCCTAGCCCACCTTTAACAATCAGCCTATGCAGCTTACTGAAATGTAATCTGGGACGTTTCCCATTCCAAATGAAAGACTTTGCTATGCTATCAAATTGTTTGAAATAAGAGAGGGGGACATCTATAGGGAGTGACTGTAGCAGGCAGTTGAATTTTGGAATACAATTCATTTTAATAACATTAACCTTCTCAATCATCGATAAATGTAATGAGGCCCATCTGTCCACATCACTCGAAAAACTTTTCATTAAGGAGTCAAACTTTTAACTAAATCACACAAATTTGCTGGAATGAAACGCTACGACTTCCATGACAAGACAGACAGTTGTGTAATATGAACAGTTCCACGATCTGACATCTTTGTCGTGTAGTGTGTATGAGGCATAAGGTGTATTTAAACTTCTGACTTTAACTGTAGAAAGGATGCATATTTGTACTGAAAAGAATGACACTGAATTAAAGTCAGTGTCACTGTGCTATTTCAGTGCATTATACCGCTGGTTAAACTGGATTGCGAGTGGTTGGTGGGTAAGTTTTTGCACTTAAAAAGATTAACATATGTTGTATAGTGTATAGCTTAATAACCACAATTTCTGTAACAGGGTGCATTTTAATGCGCAAGAGAGACAGTGTGTCTGAGGCAGAATAGTTTATCATGCGCCCTACTTGGCATGATGTGATTGGTTAATTATGGGATTGTATAATGGTACCCTTTTTCTTAAGAACTGGATGTTTCAAACCCTAATGTCATAATCAATCTTGATGCTTGAAAGAAAGGGTTTTAAGAGCTCTAATTGGAAAGCATTGTGATTGTTGTCTGTCAGAGTATCATGTCAATAATTCAAAGGCCCTTTGCTTGCTCAAGTTTATTAACATGGCAGTACAGTGACAAAAAAAAAGAGCTCAGCTCCTCTAATTCACTTTCTAATTGAGCACAATGCTGTGATTGATTCTGGCAACTGGGGTTAATCAGTGTGCTATTTAAAAACGTGTGTTTGTTTCTGCAGATTCTAATCAACATGTATTAAATATGTAAAGTGACTAGTTGCTTTAGACAGTTTGTCATTTATGTATGAAGTTTGCTTTTCAAAACATATGTTGTGTTTAATAACATTAATTTTCAAGAATTAATTGAATTAAGGAGCATTATTGTAAGAAGTGTGAATTTTTGTTTTGGCTTTGTGCAATTAAATTGAAAAGTGGTTCCTTCAAGAAGATGCCATGTTTTTCTTTTAACTCTTAAATAATTTCCATCATGTTTTCCTGCTTCTACTTATGATTCCAGCTTGGTTGCTAATGTGGTGGTGTTCAACTCCTCATTCAACATGGAGTCCTTCCTCTCCTCCATCTCCACATTTATGAAGACCATGCCTGACCACCGACCCAAAGATCTGGACCGGATCATCAGGCCCAAGTGTCGTGTCCTCCACTTCCCGATTCACTTTCCCGATGTCACAAGGTTTGTCCTTTAATTCCTCGCCACAGCCTTCTAGGGATCACTGCTCCACTGATTAAAAAAAAAAAAGCGCTAGCGAGTTCACTCTTAATCCACCCCAAAAGCTGATCGCTTATACAAGCGTGGTTAATGGCGAATGGGCAAAGTTGTGCAAGAAAGTGATTAGAATAGACAGATTTAATATCCTGTGTGGATCACTTGACACACTCCGGCTGCTTTTACATGCGCATGCTCAGACACACAAGCACATACACAAAATGCCCAACAGTCAAATAGTCAACATTGGGATAGGAAGCTATTTCTTCAAGTGTTATAGTCTGTTTGACTAATCATTCATGTTATGCAGTACAGTTTAATGTCCCCATCATGTATCTTAACATATACAGTGAGGAAAATAAGTATTTGAACACCCTGCTATTTTGCAAGTTCTCCCACTTAGAAATCATGGAGGGGTCTAAAATTGTCATCGTAGGTGCATGTCCACTGTGAGAGACATAATCTAAAAAAAAAAATCCAGAAATCACAATGTATGATTTTTTTAACTATTTATTTGTATGATACAGCTGCAAATAAGTATTCGAACACCTGAGAAAATCAATGTTAATATTTGGTACAGTAGCCTTTGTTTGCAATTACAGAGGTCAAACTTTTCCTGTAGTTTTTCACCAGGTTTGCACACACTGCAGGAGGGATTTTGGCCCACTCCTCCACACAGATCTTCTCTAGATCAGTCAGGTTTCTGGGCTGTCGCTGAGAAACACGGAGTTTGAGCTCCCTCCAAAGATTCTCTATTGGGTTTAGGTCTGGAGACTGGCTAGGCCACGCCAGAACCTTGATATGCTTCTTACAGAGCCACTCCTTGGTTATCCTGGCTGTGTGCTTCGGGTCATTGTCATGTTGGAAGACCCAGCCTCGACCCATCTTCAATGCTCTAACTGAGGGAAGGAGGTTGTTCCCCAAAATCTCGCAATACATGGCCCCGGTCATCCTCTCCTTAATACAGTGCAGTCGCCCTGTCCCATGTGCAGAAAAACACCCCCAAAGCATGACGCTACCACCCCCATGCTTCACAGTAGGGATGGTGTTCTTGGGATGGTACTCATTATTCTTCTTCCTCCAAACACGGTTAGTGGAATTATGACCAAAAAGTTATATTTTGGTCTCATCTGACCACATGACTTTCTCCCATGACTCCTCTGGATCATCCAAATGGTCATTGGCAAACTTAAGACAGGCCTTGACATGTGCTGGTTTAAGCAGGGGAACCTTCTGTGCCATGCATGATTTCAAACCATGACGTCTTGGTGTATTACCAACAGTAACCTTGGAAACGGTGTTCCCAGCTCTTTTCAGGTCATTGACCAGCTCCTCCTGCTCCTCCTGTGTAGTTCTGGGCTGATTTCTCACCTTTCTTAGGATCATTGAGACCCCACGAGGTGAGATCTTGCATGGAGCCCCAGTCCGAGGGAGATTGACAGTCATGTTTAGCTTCTTCCATTTTCTAATGATCGCTCCAACAGTGGACCTTTTTTCACCAAGCTGCTTGGCAATTTCCCCGTAGCCCTTTCCAGCCTTGTGGAGGTGTACAATTTTGTCTCTAGTGTCTTTGGACAGCTCTTTGGTCTTGGCCATGTTAGTAGTTGGATTCTTACTGATTGTATGGGGTGGACAGGTGTCTTTATGCAGCTAATGACCTCAAACAGGTGCATCTAATTTAGGATAATAAATGGAGTGGAGGTGGACATTTTAAAGGCAGACTAACAGGTCTTTGAGGGTCAGAATTCTAGCTGATAGACAGGTGTTCAAATACTTATTTGCAGCTGTATCATACAAATAAATATTTAAAAAATCATATATTGTGATTTCTGGATTTTTTTTTTTTAGATTATGTCTCTCACAGTGGACATGCACCTACGATGACAATTTCAGACCCCTCCATGATTTCCAAGTGGGAGAACTTGCAAAATAGCAGGGTGTTCAAATACTTATTTTCCTCACTGTATATCTTAATATATAGGATAAAATGTGATACGTTTTATTTGAAATATATTGATTTTATTATAATATATTATTCTTTATCACAATATTAGAAAGTGAACATAGGGGTGAGTTTTTAAAATAATCCCTCTTCTTAATTCTACTTCTAATTTAACTGTAAATTTATTAAGAAATATTCCATGTGGTGGGGGCCTGGGTAGCACAGCAAGTAAAGACACTGACTACCACCCCTGGAGTCGCAAGTTTGAATCCAGGGCGTGCTGAGTGACTCCAGAAAGGTCTCCTAAGCAACCAAATTGGCACGTGAAGCCTCCACACGTGCTATGTCTCTGTAGTAACACACTCAAGCCACATGATAAGATTGACGGTCTCAGACTTTGAGGCAACTAAGATTTGTCCTCCACCACCCGGATAGAGGTGAATCACTACGCCACCACGATGATTTAGAGCGCATTGGGAATTGGGCATTCCAAATTGTGGAGAAAAAGGGGAAAAAAAAAAAAAAAAAAAAAAAATATAATTTCAGGTGTTTCTTAATTTTTTGTTCTTTTCTCATATCAAAAATGAAAAAGAAAATAATAATTATTTGGAATATTGTTTTAATAACGTCCCTAGCGTCCCTAGTTTCACTTCCATCCTTTTAGTCTTTTGAATTCAGTTAATTAATGATGCCACCGTCTAGGAAGTGCCTTTTTTTTTTTATTTATTTTTGGTTGGAAACAATAGCTCAGATGTCAAGAACTAGCAATGGATTAAATAGATTCTGTGATGTTGTGTGTTGTATGTATTCATTGTTTTTTCTCACTCTAAACACCACATCATGTTGGATAGAATTACAGAAATTGGTATGATGTTATTAAATTCTTTACAAATATCAATATTATCTTCTAATTGACACCCTCATGAAAGCTCAATCTCAATCCCTCACTGAGCGATCCTGTACATTTTCTTGCCATTGTGTTAATAAGCAGGTTATAATTACTAAAGTATTAAAACAAGTGCCTGAGCTTGACTAGTGTATTTCTGAAAATCCAGTACACCTTTTAATAAAAATACTTCCTTTACAACACAAGCATGTCATTATTGTTATTATTATTATTATTATTATTAAAGTTGGAGAACTCAAAATGTACTGCATAACAGCAATAACCCAGATGGTGTAAACATTTTTTTTTTTTCATTTTTGTGTGGTTGTGTTAATGATGAAGTAGTAGAGCTTCATCAGACCTTTCAGATTATAAAATCAGTGAGGAATTTCACCCAGGGGATTGCATCTGCCTTGAACGTCAGCAAATCAAACAGAAAACCAAATAGAGTTTAAATAGTTTTATTGAACAGGTTATTAAAAACCGCTTGGTATCACTTTACAGTAAGGTTGAATTTGATAACATTAGTTAACTGTATTAGTTAACATGCAATAACAATGAAGTATACTATGACAGCACGTATTCATCTTGCTTAGTGTTCATTTCAACATTTTAATATTACATTATTAACATTAAAAGTTTAGGATAACATTGGTTAATGCATTAACAATCAACATGAACTAACAATGAACAATAGTTTATTCCAAAATGAACATTATCCAAGATTAATAAATGCTGTAAAAATATTGTTCATTGTTAGCTCATGGTACTTAATGCATTTACTAATGTTAACAAACAGGACCTTATTTTTTAAGTGTTATCAATTATGTTTCTAAAATCCTTCCAAAATGTACTGTTTTCCTTTTTCTTTAATGCAGAAGCTAGCAGCTGTAGTTACAGTGATCTACGGTTCATGCAGTGTCCATTGTATACATAATGCTTTTGCTGGCTTTTACTCCGTTGCTGTTTTCTCTTAGTAATGATGACATAAATAAAAAAAATATCTTGCCTTCAATATTGATTAGAGGACAAACCAAACTGGTGATTTTGTCTTTCTGCTCTTTTATTCTGTTAATTATCATGACATAATGTGCAGGTTTTGTTGCTATATGTATGTATTTATTTATTTACAACTAATATTGATTAGTTAAAGAACAAACCAACTAAAACCAAACATTAAAATTGCAGTCTCTCCGTTTGAGTCCTGCTTCATGTCATTGTGGTTTCACTGTCTGATCCCTACATTTATTTGTCATTTTATTTGGGGTCTCTGCACACACTGTTTTCCACCCACAGCTTTAAAACCTCACTGAGCTGTGTACTTCGTTTTGACTTGTGCCGTATATACTGACTTCAGAATTTGCCTCTCGAACTGTCGTCTTGGATCAACAAACATGGGTGGTGCTTTTTTTTCATCTCCCTGTTCCAAAGCAATGTCAAGAATAAGTCGTCTAGAAGCGGCTCCACAGAGAGGCCTGCTTCTTATTAGAGTCCTAATGAACAGCAAGCAGGACCCGAAATGAGTGGAACAATATTGTTAATTCTTTTGATTCAAGGCATTCTTTGGCTGGCTTATGTGCGCTGGTTTAAAGATTAGAGAGACTGTAAGCATGGAGTGCATACCGTTTCACATCCCCCTTAACTGTAACACAGCCTTTGTCTTCAGAATTATAGGATATGATGTATAAATCACAGTTGAATCAGGCATATAAATTAGTTGGTAACACTTAAGATCTTTTTATGAATAAGTCATACAAACATAACACTGTATTAAGTTTAATTCAGTAAAGAAATTCACAGCAAGAAAATCCTATTGTTATCAAATGTTTTTCTTTTTTTCCATTTAAAATGGTCTAAAAATCCTTTAATAAAAATGCTTTAAGAGAATGTATGTTAAATATAAGTGTATTTTGTATATAAGTGTATTTTTTCACTTGGTTATACTTCTGCGAGTGTAGTAAAGACAAAATATACATATATTCAAGATCTATTCTCTAAAAGCAAGTCTAAATATCTTATATTATTTTCAACATTCTCATAACAATTTTGGTTCTACAGGATAACTGCTAAAGTAAATGTATGTTTTAAAGGAGTTTTTGATATTTACATTGGAAAACAAAAACAAATCAAAAATGTATTTTGTTGCAGTGTATAATGGGGTGAAGACTACCTCCTCTCATCTTTCTGTTCACTACAATTCATCTTTAACTAACAAAAAAAACAAACTCCCTCTTATTAATAAAGCTGCGTATTGCCAGTTTTCAGTGACACATATATTATGATTCAACAAGTCGCGAGCCATCACGTTATAATTTAGCTGCAGCGGACGCGCCGGAGGACGAGTGTGCCTCAGCCGAGTGCAGTTTTAATCTCTCCCACTTAGATTGGGACATTCGCACAACTCATAGAATAGGCATTGACCACACAGAGAAAGGCCAGTTTTTGGAGTTTGTAGTTATTTACATGATCTGCTTCCATATTATTTGAACTTTAATAAAGCAATAACACATAAAATTTAACTGGACCAACAAGTCTGATCTGTGGAGGCCCACTTTGCAGTTTACAGGACTTAAAGGATCTGCTGCTAATGTCTTTGTACCAGATACCATAAGACACCTTCAGAGGTCTTTTGGAGTCCATGCCTCGAAGGGACAGAGCTGTTTTGGTGGCACGAGGGGGACCTACATGATATCAGGTGGTTTTAATGTTGTGGCTGACTGTTGTATAAATACTTATATATATGTATATGATACATATCGAGATATTTTTAGCCATATCACATAGTTATCCAGCCCTGATAGCACAGCTCCCCCATTTGTTATGGAAAATAGTTTTACAACTGAATGAAAAGCAATTTATTGATCAAAACAGCTCAGTGGCAAGTCACATGTCTCTATTTTTTAGTGTTTGTGCATCTGTGTGTGTAATGTTTGGTGTGTGTTTAGTTTGTATGAATGTGGATGGGTGTGCCCCTATGTTTGGCTGGATGACAAATTTTCCCTGTGTGTAAAATGTGGGTTAAGATGATATTAGTAATGTTAGTCCATGCTAAAGTGTGTTTGTGTTTGTGTGTGTGTGTGTCCATGTGTCCGTGTGTGTCCATATTATGGGTAAGAGATGCTGTAAGTAAGCTGACACTGATGACGCTGGACTCTCGCCTACAGTGTTTCTCAGCTCATTTTCAGATGGTAATTCGCCCCTTCCAAAGCAAACTCACAGAGTGTAAGGAAGCGATTATATGCATGGCCAGCCATCCGTCAACATGCCCTGGGTTCTTTTCTCATCAACCAACTTTGTCTAAGCCTTTTAAGAATTTAAAAATGTTCCCAGAGACAAACAGAGAAGAAAGAGTGTGTTTGAAATTAAATGTCTCACAGGTGGACTACTGTTTGTCCGATGTTTGAATGATGCAATTATTTACTTAATTCTTTTGTTCTCTTTGTTTAATTTTTGACACTATGGTTTGTCAATGTTGTAGAAAACACAGTGGACTTTAAAAATGTGTCATTATGAAAATATGGCTGTAGCGATCACCCATATGTTCACTTTACTGCCTTGCAAAATCAAAATGCAATAACACTCAAACTGAGCTTTCTGGATTTTGTGGTGTGGATGTTGTAGTTACTGCAGTTTGTGTTCTATTATCTCAGCATAGTTGAGCTAAACACATTTGTCACAAGACCGATCAGATCAGAGACTCACTCGTAGGCCATACCCCAGTTCAGATAAAAATATGTAATTACTGCACTTTGCCTTTGTACTGTAGGATAGATGCTGTTGAAAATCCACTTTGCTCTTTTTACAAAAGAAAGACAGATTGATGGCAAAAATAATGTCAAGAAAAGTATTATAAAAACTATAGATGCTAGAGGACTGCCCAGAAGGGTTACTATAAGAAAATTCTCCTTAAAATCAATGGAACGTAGGGTTAGCCCTCTGTCAAAATCTCCATTTAGTTGAGAGAGAGGGGAAAATAAACAAGGTAATAGTAACCTCAGAATCAAAACATATTTTATAATATCTCATTGAATGCAGCATAATCCAAAGAAATCTCCCTTTTAAAGGCTATTCTGTTATCCCACAATGTCCTTTGGATCAACATCAGACCTCACTTATTAATTGGCTTTTTGCATATAGAGGTAATTCAATCGTGATTGACCCTCACGAGCAGGAGCCCAGCAGAGCGAGGCCATACCACATCATCAATCACTGAAATCCACAACGCTGGTGGCCCCTATTAAAAAGGCCAGTCTTTGTATTAAAACACAACAGGCCTTCTGAGTCTGTTTGCATAGAGTCACTTGACAATCAGGTGTCCTTTTTAGAGTTTCAGCCCTAAGGAGTCGCCACATCTCAAAGAATATCCTGGAAGACTCCAGTGTAATTTTGCTTCGATTTTCATTGTTCTTTTCTCTGGCAGAAGAGTGCATTTGGTTTCCATAGGACTAAACTGGCATCAGATGTTTGCAGTAAGTCTCACACACTCAGAGCACTGAGATTGATGGCCAGCACTGCATTGATCCCAACGCTGTGATCTAAAACAATGACAGTTGCTCCTATGACGGGGACCACAGTGCTATCAAGCTCATCGAGGAGAAAATGCATCAAAGGAATCTCTCGTTGGACTTTCATTGTCAGAAGGGACAGGTTTTCATTAGCCCATTTAACTCAGCACAGATAACTGAAGCTACTTTTCAAAGTTGATGGGGAAAAGAGGGTATTTGGCTGCTTTTTAAAAAGCAGTTCAAAGGCATGGATGTGACTCTCTGTATGGCGGCCTGCCGCCAATGACTGACTGGCGGAGCGATTCTGTTACTAAAGCAGATGGCAGGATATCCTGCTGTAGAGATTGTCTCAGGATGGTTCAAAAGGAACGAGGCAGTGGAAATGATGTGCCTTGGTCTCATATCAAAGTAATAAAGTTGCATCAAAGACACCGATTACCTTGTTACATAAACCAGTGCCACAGCTTCATAGTTGTGTGGGTTACATTATTAATTTGAACATTCCAAGAAGAACAAAGTGTGTGTTATTGGTCTTTTGGTTGCAAAAAGAGAAATGTGTTGAACTTTGCATTTGTAAAACATTGAATTGATACACCATTTTGGAGTTAATTCACTTATTTATCCCTAGACAGTTGAGGAAACTATTGGCATCGAAGTTGTTATGGCTGGGTACCAGCAAGTACCTTACAGTAAGATACACGTAATTATATTTATGTCACAATTCAATACATCATGGTGCATCGCATATCATAATTAGATTGTGATTGGAACTGCAGCAAATGTGCAAGAGAGTCCTAGCTTGTTTGCGAGAGAGTGAATCTGTATCTTCGGTTTAACCACTTTTAATCACACCTCATACTAGTGTCTCTAACCACATTGAGAAATGCTGATCTCAAAGTTTTAGATTAACCTGTTGCTTCATTACTGAACTGTTGGACAATTGATACAGGGATCTAAAGTATCAGTACAAAACAATATTTTTATAAAAGTACCACAATATGTAGATTATTGATTGTATCAACACAGACCTAACAGGTGATAAATATTGCGCATTTCCTTTAATTCTTATTCAGTACTTGCTCAGATCTCCATGGAACTCTTCACTGTAAAAAGTGTTCGTAATTTTAATGACTGTAAAAATGCTACAGTAAAAAAAATTTAATTGGTTAACTGGTAGTTACCTTACAACATTTTTTTATATATTTAAAAAGTCAATGCATGTATTTTTATGGTAAAATCTTGTAAAAAAAAAAAATTTATATATATATATTTTTAAGTAAAGAATGATATTCTAAGTAAAACTTTCTGTGAAAATAACAGTAAAAATGAATATGTTTAACAAGAGAGTACATGTTCTTTTTACGGTAAATTATTGTTAAAATTACGGTTAAAAAAAACAATAATCGTGTGTTCCCGAGTCAGCGTCAACACTTGCTGAGCTACCCAGGCCCTAGTTATGTTGTTTCTTATTTTTAATATCCTTTATGTGTATTGGGGTGTTCTGTGTTATATTTGATGTAGTTTAGTTAATGTTTATTACATTGTTTTAATTTCACTTGTGTTACCCTGATGGTGAATGTGTGAGTCACACTGTGCACACTGTGTCTTTACATGTTTATTGGTCATTGCTCCAGGAACGGCCTCTATTGATGAACTTCGTGTCATCATGCGGCCTTTTGTAATTACTACAGTGATTATAAAGTGACAAGAATATTTTTACAAATTCAGAGGGTTCATATATATATCAAGTTTATTATTTTATAATATAAACCATGTTAATGCACCGTAAAAAATACAGGCATCAAAATTACATCCCGTAAAGCCTGAAATGTGGATACCGTATTTTTTATTTTTATACGGTGAATTTCTGGCAACCATAGCTGCCAGTTTTTTACCATAAATATATTTATGGTAAAAAACAGTATATTTACTGTATTTTTTTCAGCCCTCAGACTTGGTGGTAACCAGCGGTCAGAAACATCAGTTGGCACCCTCGCTCCAAATCCTCATTCGCCTTGCTACTCATCCAGTAGCACTCCCTTTTTTGATTGCTCTTAAGCCTTAATATGGACAGGATGGAGTGATGAGGAGATGGGCTTTCTTAATCAATCCACCAAGCGCTTAATCTTGTCGATGAAACATCTGGTGGGCACCTTTTCTCATTTGTTTCTTTGACATTGGATTCCACCACCTCATGCTTTGAGGACATCATGAAAAGGGATCTCCATCCTTGTGGCACGAGGACTCCTCAGTATTTGTCCTGTGAAAATAATCCAATGGTAAAACCCAAAGGTATAACAATGCGTCTGATCTTCAGATCACACATGCCAGGAGTGAACCACGATTGAGTCCATATGGCGCTTTCAATTGCTAGGAGCGAACCGTTATAAATAGGAATGAATCAAGGATAAAGCCCCTGGCTTCAGATATTTGTCCCAAGCAACTGGCTCGTGGCCATTGGTTTTGCTATGATGCAATCAGGCCTAGCTGGTATTTTCAATACAAGAGCAAAAATGTGTGTTCTTTTATTGTTTGCTCTCGAAAAGGGGGAATATTGAACCATGTTAAGATGCATTACTATGCATACATTGTCCACATATTGTCTGGAAAGACAAAGACTCTTGTGTAGTTCTGTACAAGTTACTCAAGGAGAGCCACGGTTGTGCCATTCAGAACTGAGAATGCCTTTGCTTTTCAATTAAATTTCTGAATTTAAATTTAGGTAGCAAATAGAATTGCAATTCGAATTTAACAAAGTAGAATCACAGTGGAATACAATTCATATAGATCTTGTAAGGTAGCCTTTAATAATGCATTTCAATTTAAAGTTGTAAAGCTGTATGGCAATATTAAAGTCTGTTCTAATGGTCTGTGTTAATTATTTTGACAGTATTGTATTTAGTTTAGAGAAATATGTCTAATCAGTTGAAAAAATTGTGTTTGACATATCAGGGAATATGTAGCCGTAATTAGTCAAAATGTATTATTTATACATAATTATGTTTTATCACAAAACTGATGTTGAACAAATGCAGTTCCTCTGTTGTGTGACTGTTTTGAAATTCTTTCTATTGTAATTCAGTAAATTCCTGTCATTCAAATTCAACATCCTGTAGGACGTGGTCAATTCAATTGAAAACTGATTAATTGAGGCTATTCTTATTCAAAAAAAAATTGCCCAACCTTTAGAAGAGTTGTGTTTGAGACTGACTGAAGTTACCGTATGCAGTTTTATATTATGCTAGCAACTGTTCAGCCACATCATCAGCAATATTAACAAAAAGGAGACAACATGCATCCAAAGTGTGGTCAGTCTGAGGAACATGCCATCATAGCATTTGTGTATGCAGTGTGTAATCGAAACCACTGCACCTTTAGTAATCTCCCTGAAAATACCACATTTCCATGAAGCGCTATAACTTTTTAATGTTCAGTTTAAACTAAGCTCTCTCTGGTATCTTCCATATAGGAAACTTGGGAAAGTAACAGTTATCTTTATTCCAAAACAACATTACAGTTCCACTGTCAGTTTTAACATTCCTCAACATCTCTGAAAACATTGTTAGATGTGACAAACTGCTTGGTACTCTTGAGGTTTTGTTTGAAGATGTCAGGCTGTTATGTGCCTGTTTCACATGACAGATGTCATGGCTTATGCACTTGTGTCAAAATCTGCCCATTCCATGTCAGATTTGGTTAGCCATATGCACATTACATAATACGGAAAGTCTGTCATTGCTTACTTGTTCCACAACTGTTACGTTCATATTCATCGTCTGTATTATGTGGAAATGGATTGCTGTAGAGCCGTTAAAAACATCTTCAAGCCTTGTTTGATTACCTCCTGTGACCTACTTTAGCCCTACCCCGTGTCAGTATACAATTTGAAATCCTCCCCTGCCGCCCTCAGAGGTATCATATTTTATCTCAATGTCACGTAGAGTAGACTAAAGTCCAGGCTATGTGCTATGGCTGGGGCAGGAGCTTTGGCATTTGTGGCATTTGAATATGAGGTCAGTTGGTAATGATGAATGTAGATATTAATGTGCAGTAATGACCTTCTCCTACCACATCTCAGAGGCTCTCTTCAAGTCTCCTGTGTCCAGCAAGCCAGACCTCTGTCAGGACTCCCTACAGACACACGCTGATGAGACTAATGCTAGCGACTGTGCTTTCAAAACAACACACTAGGCTGCATTAAACCTTTGCGTGATCGGTCCCTTTCACTCAGTGGCCAGAAAGCACTAAGCTGCCCTGTGCTTCACAGAAGAAATGCCCAACTGCAGGTTTGCTGGAGAAACTCAGCACAGCACAGTAGCTCTTTCCACTTCTGAGCTGTTGCATGGGCCAACCTCTAGATAAATGGAAATTTTCATTAGCCTGGGAAAAAGAAACCGCTTGTGATTATTGCCAATAAAGGAAATTAGATTAAATGATTTTTGACTTTGATTTTTTTTCTCTCCCTCTTTCCCCCCAACCATCCTTTCACATTTAATCAAATGCAAGGTAAAAGTCATCACTGGAATTGCATCTGATTTATAAATAAGCTAATTGGTGGCATTCTCCCTCTCCTGCCAGTGGACACGGCTGTGTTTTTATTGCCTACTCAAAACCTCCTCGTTGTAATTTTCAAAATGGGCCTCGAAATGAAATTTTCCTCCCAGCTTGTAAGGCATCTCCATCGCTCATACCTTGCCGCAACTACCTTCTTGTCATCTCCTTAGTGCAGCTTTATGTAGCCTTGCTCCCCTGTCCACATCTGTTAGTTAATTCATCCATTGCAAAACTCTTCCCTGGCACTTTTATCAATGAATAATTTAATGGAGGTGAACTGTTGAGTGACTGCTCTCATTGATACTCTGTCTGTCTTGGGGACGTTTGGAGAATGATGATGATGGCATGCGATGTTTCATATTTGGATGAGCATTGATCGCTTCTAAATGCATATTTACAGAGATTGATGTGGGATTAGAGCATGCGTCTAGAACAGCGACGTCAAAAGAATGTGATGTTGTCTATGTGGACATTTATTCTGTGGTTTTATCAGTTTTCTTTGAAGGTTCTTCTGTTGAGACCTCAGTTTACCTATCTGTATCTGACTAATGCTTCCCCAACTGGTTTTATCTAGATCAGGTTTTCCCAAATGAGGTTCATGAACCACTAGGTGTTTGTGATAGAAATAGGGGTGATAGGGGTTTGCAATAGAAATGTCAATGCTTTAAATTAAATTTAATGTTCATTAAATATAACAATAAACATAACAATAAAATTAAGTTATATTTAACAAATGAACATACAAAGGTTAACATTACTTAAGGGAATACATTAGTTTACCTATAAAATTAATTAATACAAGGAAATGGAGCACTGTTTTCTCTCCTCATATAACCATTTATGACTGGTACACAACTAGGGCTGCAACTAATGATTATTTTGATAATCGATTAATCTAACAATTATTATGACGATTATTCAGCGATTATTGCAACGATTAATCATTAGCTCTTAACCGATTATTCAGCTTGTGCCCCGACTTGGTTGTATTAAACATGCTTACTAACAATAAAGAAGAAAAAAATCATCTTTTAAAAATACCTCTAAATGACATTCATTGAATTAAAGGGGAAAAATAAT
This sequence comes from Moxostoma hubbsi, assembly GCA_032164185.1. NCBI lineage: Eukaryota > Metazoa > Chordata > Actinopteri > Cypriniformes > Catostomidae > Moxostoma > Moxostoma hubbsi. The sequence goes on along the minus strand of JAVLUX010000011.1, from coordinate 19,185,309 downwards.
TTGTATTAAGTTTAATTCAGTAAAGAAATTCACTGGGGAAAAAAAAATATTGTTATCAAGTGTTTTTGTCTCGTTTTCCATTTAAAATGGTTTAAATAGCCCTTAAAGCAAGATAAATTTACTTTAGAAGCAGCATATAATATATTTAGACTTTCTTTAAGAGAATGTATGTTAAATATAAGTGTATTTTGTATATAAGTGTATTTTTTTTACTTGGTTATACTTCTGCAAGTGCAGTAAAGACAAAATATACGTATATTCAAGATCTATTCTCCAAAAGCAAGTATAAATATCTCATATGCTGCTGCTCAGGTGAATCCAACTTTTTTTTAAAGGATTTTTAGATATTTTAAAATATTTGTTTTTTTTTAAATATTATATTCAACATTCTCAGATAATATTTTTTTCTTCTGCAGTATAGCTGCTGAAGTAAATGTACATTGTTTTAAATGAGTTTTAGATATTTTTAATGGCTATAACGCATTAAAAATAACTGCATTTAAGATCCTTTAAAGAGCTCAGACTCGACTTATTCCCCAACGAGAGTGCTTCTGTATTTACTTATTTGTTATTTTTGTATAATTCCCTTGTACTTTACGATCTAAATCTTCTGAAGCTGTTTGGAAAGTTTAGAGTGCATCTGGATTGTGATCTGTGTCAGGCGCGAGCTGCAGTGCTGCTCTCACTAGCCATCATTACAGTTTAATGTGATCTCATGTTAAATGAGATTAAACGACTATTCGACAATTCAAATTTTTGTCGACAATTTTTTATTGTTGACGTTGTCGATAACGTCGACTAATCATTTCATCCCTATACACAACTAACTTATGAAAAAAATGGCTGTTAGAAGTACACCTAAAATTGAGTCAAGGCAGCCATCTGTATGTTGCTGCAAGAAAAACTTGACTGCCTGTACAGCTCCCTTTGTTTTGAATTTCGATGAGTTCTCCAGCACTTGGAAGGATCCACATTTATTGCAAACATATTGTGGGAAGTCATGCTAAATCGGTTAGCAGTCCACCATGTTGTGTTGCTTCCCTCCACCACGGAGAATGTGTCTCACTGAAATACACATGTAAGTGCCACTTAGGACATGTGCCTTATTTAGACAATTTAATGGTCCGTTCTGCTTCATTATTTTGATTGATGATTCTTATTTATCTTGTCAAGTCTTACAACAGTTAAAGCATTGTAGATTTTAAATAATGAGGGCTAATACTACATTTGTTATTTTCCCCAATCTGCCTTGTTGCAAAGTGGCAATGTTAAAGTAATTGGTTTAAAGCAAACCACCATAAATAAAATAAGAAAACCTGCAAAAGAACTTACTGTAAAGGAAGCTTGTATCAGCAGCCTACTAGTCTCTGCTGTTAGTGTTCTACTTATTAATCTTGGGATATGTACCACATCAAAGTTGCATCATGAATTATGTTAATAATAATACATCTTTAACCATTTCTGTACCTGTTTTGACATATTTTGCACTTATTTTTGCACTAATGCAGACAGTACTAAACATAGTACTGTTTATCTGTCATTCTGTAATGCTCACTCAAGACATTCAAATTTTGTTTCTTTTTGGATTTTAGCGCTGCATTCTGTTCTGCTCCACTGCAAAAAATAATAGCACGTCAGTAAGCATAGGGGAATCTCGCTCTTAAACAGCTAATTGGTCCGCATCCATTGCACAACCTACAATTAGGACTTGCGGTGCCGTTGAGGCAGCACATAGGCTGTGCAGTCGCAGAGAATGGAGAAAGTGCTTTCAGTGTTTTATGGATTGCTTTTGGCAGAGAGTTATATGAAAATTTGACTTGTTTTAACTTCTTTAACTTGTAATAATCGTCGTGGTTGCATAATACATCACTCTGGCTGTTCGCTCTACATATTTGAAGGCCGGGGAGAGAGAAATGCCACATGAGACCCTTTTATTTTTTAAATATGGTTTTGGTTAAATTTTTTGTTTATTTTGCTCAAACATGTAATGTTCTGACTGGTGTAGCATTTGAATTATTAGCTCCTTGTGCCGTTTTTAATTATAAATATCAATAAAGCTTAAAACAGCTTTGAAGGGGGGAAATTTGGAGTGTGGAATCCAAGTTTACAGTCTGTTTTTCCCTATAGTGTTTTTAACAGTCTTTCTTTCTTGTTTTTAAAATAGTTTTTCCATGGTATTTCTTATCTAATTATATATCTTGAATTTAGTATTATGGCTTTCTCCGTACCTTTCGTCCTCAGATTCCTGCCTGCACACAAGCGTCTTAGGCATTCAGTGCAGTTGGATATCCATGCTCCAGCTGCTCAAAGCCACGTTCACACATCAGCTCCGAGGTAACACACCGTAGATACCACACTGAAGATAATTTACACATTACAAAGCTTAGGACTGATAAACATGTGTCAAATACATAATCAGTTCTTCTAAACAATTTCTTGAGCCTCATTGCTTTGAAACAAATACATGTCAAGGCAGGGTCAGAAATTAACTAGATTTCGGGACAGAAATGCCACTAAAAGTGACAATACACACGTTATTTAAAATGTGGTAACATAAATGCCTAATTTTTAATTAATTATTTAATTATTATTTATCTCACATTTGATATTTCATCATATTTTATTTTAGGCTTAACTAGTAATGTGTTGAGTGTGTCCGCAGGCATCATAGTGCTAAATGTGTGATTTCACTAAATGTGAAATCTACTCTGACAGTTGACAGAAGAGAATTTATAATGTTATAATGTTCAGACTGAAAATGTATTTAGGTAAAATTATTTAATTGATGCATTGGCCATAAATAAATTTACTATTCTTGTAAGGTTAGAAAATATGCCCAAAAAGAAATAAAAGAAAGGAACGATGGCAGGAAAATTCCAGGAGGTAAATATTCTCAAAAGTGACTTTGTTTTGAATTGTTTTTTAACCAGTGACCTTTTAATGAACCCCAGCAGTTTGACAGAGCTCATATTGGACTCCAAGTCTGAGCCACCTGAATCTGAGGAGAAAGTAAATGTGGCAGGACTGCAGCAGAGCCTGAAGCCTGTGAGTGTCACACCATGTCAAGAGTCATCACAGAATCTGCCATTGTCCAGTTTGGTTGATGATGAGAAAGGGAAACTTCGGCCACTCCACATTGTCTGGCCACATCGCTGGTAAGAAGTTCATGATAATGTTAGAAACCTTTAATAATATAGTTAATTAACTATACTTTTAATGTCATCATTACATTTTTGTATAATTAGATTTTTTTTTTTATTAATTATACATAATACATTAGAATCAGAATTTCACTCAACACCCTGTCCAGGCACAACATGACAAGTTTCCAGCGACAAATAATCTATCTGTCCACATTGAAAGTGGAAATTATATGCAACATGACACAATCAAAGCCAATAAGTACATATTAAGTTTAAAATAAATTTTTGTGGAGAAGGATTTTGGGCCAATGAGATATCTGTGGGCGGAGCTACCCAGCACAACAGAACTCAGTTTTGTAACATTATCGTTTTTCAAATGGTAAATTCTGAACTCTCTGTTTTCAATGCCGTATAAAAGGCAATTCCAGTGTGGATGAGGGGTTACGTGGCTAAAATGTTGTGTCGCTCGTCACTAATTGTAGTCATGGATGGTTAGAACACAATCTCAGATTTATACAGAAGTGTTGGTTTTCATTGTTTACCACTTTACACCTAGTTATGACACCAAAGACCTATTGAAATGTATTGATAATTTTCATGTAGATATTTTGCTCGATTGAGTTTATTATGACATCACTTGCTTTCTTCTCACCAAAGAAAGCACTCAAGCATATTTGTGTGTGAGAACCTTATTTCTCAGAAAACTTAAAACACTTGTGACATGAAAGTGCTTCAAACAGCAACCTGTAATACATACCATTCTGTGGGTTATCTGGTTTGTACAGTCCAGGGAATAATTTGACAGTAAGGCATATGCATGGAAAATGGATAACATACTTGTTTTGGTACAACAGCATTAAACATGCATTGATAGACCACTGGCTCCATTCTAAGGGTATAATTTTTGGTCCAACCCCCTCGACTTTTGTATGCAATATTTTTTGGCCTCATCTCAAAGTTTCTCAAAGCCAATCTGAGCGAATGCCACTGTCAGAATTTTGACATCAGTGTTGAATTCCTTTTCAATAAGTTTGTATGTTCAGAGAAACTCTATTGCAGAAGAAAACTTCTGCAGCATTGAGTTTTGGTCACAGGGATCGATGGGGGAGGGATGAGAAAATATTTTATTGCCTGCAGGATAGCTCTGTGGTTTTTGTTGAAGTTTAATTATCTTCCACTCCCCATATTTTAGACCTCCTCTTGGCATGTGTTGAAACCAAACAGCATTGCATCTCTACCTCATCTGCCATGGGCTAAACAAAAAAAAAAGAGAGAGAGAGAGAACTGTTGCTCAAGCCTTATATTTCTCCTATGACTCTTTGCTCATCTCTTGGCAGTGAAGATATGCTTCCTTACCAAAAAACACCCATAAACCAGATTAACAACCAAAAAGACCACCAGTGTTGAAGTTTGATAATGGCACAGGGATTTTGCAATGTTTGTTTGTGTTATGTCTCTGTCATTCACCTACTCTTGTATTAGCAACAAAAGCACCCATTGTGTAATCTCTTCAAAACTGAGCAAAACACAGATGGATTAGTGCTGTTAACATCCGCGATTCATAAACGTTGGCTTTAGTCCGAGTTAAATTAGGATTTACGTGGTGTGAGATCTGCTAGAAATATAAGAAGGGTCTTGGATTATCTCTGGCAGTGTGTCCCATTTTATCCTTTTCCCTTTTTTTTCTCCAGCCTTTGTTTTTGGTCATCATCATCACTGGTTGCAGATTGTTAATCTCCATGTGGCCTGGATAGGTCTTTATCCGTTGGATTATAGAACTGTTTTACTGCAGGTGCTGACTAGGGCATATGGTAAGAGAGGGCATTTGTTTGCAGGTGCTGATGTGATGAGGGCTTAAATTTCTTCTTTCTGAGAACTCCATTTGCCTTGGAGAGGGTTTTGAAGCAACCTTGTTTTTCATGGTGACCAACAGCAGTTTAACGGGATAGCTCACTCAGAATTGAATATGCTGTCATCATTTAGTCCCTTACTGACTGACTTTCTCACACCAAACACAAAAGGACATGTTAGTCAGTATGTGAGCCTCAGTCACCATTTACCTTCACTGCAACTTCTTTCCATACATTGAGAGTGATAGGAGGCTAACATTCTGCCTAATCTTCTTTTGTGTTCCACTCAGGAAGGAAGTCATACAGGTTCGGAACAACATGGGGGTGAATAACGGATAACAGAAGAAGCTATCATTGTACATAGGCAATTACACAATGCAATCAGGTGTTTTCGGTTTTGAAATCCTGACATATTTGTGCATCTCTTGTTCCTTCCAGTGTGTTCAGCGGGCACTAATCACTAAATAAAAATAAACTAACGCATCACCACTCTGCGCTGGCGCAGCTCTTGCCCAGTCTCTTGGCTCAAATATTTGACTTTTGATATTTGCTCACAATTAAAACTAACGAATCACAAGGGTACATAACAGTAATGTGCAGGCCCAGATGGAATCTGCTGACGTTTTTGCACTTTCTACTCTAATGGGAGGCAGATCTGAAGAATTCTGTAGAATGGATTTAAATATGGTCAAATGTGTTAAACTGAGCTGAGAGATCTACACTCTTATTGGTTGCTGAAATCACAATCAGATCAATCAGAATATGTAATAAACACGTAAGGGATAGGTAATTTGTACAGTAGAACTTTGTGAATGACAGGAGTTCTGATTCTGTGTGGTCAAGTGTGGGTAACATGCCCAATTAAACCATACAGACAATCTAACACCAAGTCAAATTGTTTACACTGTCAAAACGTAATCAAAAACACCACCACATACACATATATATATATTTTTTTTTTTTGCACATCATCCATCTATAGTTGTTATTCCCTCATTAAGACACACCATGTGTCCACAGAGAAATGGCAGAAAAAGGATCCACACGATTGCAGTTTTTGTTTTGTCTTGATTTACCGACAGCTTTTCCTCCGTTATTTTTAGCTAACCCTAATCAATCCCTAGATAACTGAGTCCTGGGCTTTCAAGAGCCCCATTATTTAGCCCTTTCATTTCCCTCTGATTTGAAACCTTTAACGTCATGCTTTTGCAGTAAATAGAGTTTGAATTTTAAATCATGCACCTCATGGGTGTGACTTAAAGGGGAATATTTAATCATAGCTGTCTAAATGAGAGGATCATATTCTTTTAAGTGGTACCGGATGACTGCTAATGAGGATTCGTCGGGTCCCTGCAGAACCCTTTTTTCTTATTTCTTATTTCTATTCTTATTTGTTTTATTTGGTTCTGTCTCATTGCACACTGAGGTCAAAGGGTGACTAAACTTGCCATTTTGGTAATGTAAAATATCAAGTTCATGGGGTAGACCGAGACAAGTTGTCACTAGTGTTTTAAATGTTATTACTGTTTTTATCCATTGTAGATATTTGCACTATTTGCCAGCGGGGTTTGATATTTTTGTATATTACTTTTCAGATTTTTGTTGTTTCCTGAATTTTGTTTCAAAATTGTAAACTGTTTTAATTTAGCTGAGAATTCCATAAGAATCTGTTTAATGGCCCTTATAAGAAGCTGTCTAATAAGGTCAATATATGCTCAATAAGCTGTGCCTTTTTTTGCTTGGTAATACTGTGTAAAAGTTCAATAGCTTTTGTGTTGTCAAAATTTTAAAGAATGTGACTATAAATTGACTTTCAAAAATAAACCATCCTGAGAAGTATTCACTGGAGTGAAATGTGTGACATCTAGCTTTGATCTCCCCTGTATATTTTTTAATGTATGCTGCTCACAAGGTTAGGGCAACTTTGGTGGCAATCTTTTGGTCAGCATTCATACAAAGTGTGGCTATAGTTTCCATTTCCAGCTTTTTTTGGGTCATCCATACATTTGTTATGCCTCATTTAATGTATGCGCTTGACATGGTACTTAAACTTAGCTGCTAGAATATTTCTAATACTTAATGTATTACTACATTTGTGTTTTATGTTTATTAGTCTGCAATAATGCAGTCTACACCTTGACATTTTCAGCAAGCAGCAGCTGCAAGTGTATTTCTATGAACTTGTGTCTGTGTATTTGTGGGTCTACTCTCTCCCAATTTTAGCGTGAGAGACACGTTGAGCCCCAGCAATCCCTGCATAACATATCTGACATATTAATTAACCCTCCGCTATGCTGTCAGTAGGAAATAAGGCATCATGGCCTCATGAAGTCTGTTTTAGTTACTAGACTGACAGGCTGGGTAATAGGGATCCCTGCAGTCACCATGTCACCTCCCTGCAGGTCAACTAGTCTTAGTCCGGAGGAAGCAGCAATCACATCCACAATGTAGCGAATCAAAGTGGCTGCAAAATTAATGAGGGAATCAGCGTCAAGCCATGGGGGAAAAGGCAACATAAAAGAACCGGAAATGAGACGAAATAAGCCCTCACTAATACCTCATCTAAGGAGATTCCACCCAAGTGGGAGGTGTCTTTTGTCAAATCGCTTCTGCCCTGGTAATTGTTTTTGACCTTCAACATGATCACTTTTGTGAAGGGGGCTCATTCTCAGACATGGTATACAGAACGGCAGTGCTGACGAGCTCTGAGATTTGTCAAAGCCCTTTTTTGTGCCATGTGTATGAGCTCTGTAAGGCCGTTGTTCAGTAGCATACCTCAGTTTCATCGAGTGGATGAGCCTGACGGATCACCACTCAACTGTCAGGATTTTGAAAGGACTCCAAGCACACAGTTCAGGCCAAAGAGAAGGATTTCAAACCCATACACTGAGGGTCATTCAGAGGCAAGCTCACTGTATTAGACAGGCTTTTAGCATGTGGGCTAGCCATGCTAGTGTGCCTTTTTGACTAGAAAAAAAATTAGGCGATCCAGTTGTGGGACAGGCTGAAATAGGAAACCTGTCATATGTGATTGGGCATGAACGCTTACTAAGCATCTATTGGAAAAAATTACAATTGAAAGGGATGGTATCGCTATTAAATACTTCCTCCTTATCAGAAATGGGAAGGAAGTAGGATAGATACTTTATTTCTAAACACATAAAGAACCAATTTGGGGTTGTCTGTTAAACTTTGTGCTGTTTCTGGATGTGTATTGCACTGGCAACTCTGCATATCCTTTTGAAGGATCCCAATGTTAAGAGAGAGTAGCTGAGGTGTATTTTTAAAAAGGTCCCCGATCATATCAGTCCAACTTTAACAGTATGCGTGGAACATTTCATAGTAAAACAAGTCTTGTCCTTTATTGAGGTATTGCAAACTGCATCCTACCCAACAGTAAACCTGAAGCTTTTGCGAGGTGAAGTATATCTTAGTTTACATGCGAAGAGGGCATTTACATAAACGTCTTAAAGGTACAGAGGGGAAAAAAAGGAATAGCCTGTTTAATTCTAAGGGAAAGTGGAGTCTGGTCACAAAAAAATAAATACAAATAAAAATAAAAATTAATAAACCATTTAATGTATTTAAAATTTATATAAACATATCAAATAATAGTACTATATAAGTATTCCATGTGTAATGTTATTAAAAACTGTATTGTGTTCCTTGGATTTGAAGGCACACTTCAGAGAGAACTATTTTTGACGTAATGAAGCATTGCCAGTGATTGACTTATAATCCAGCTTTTGAGAAAGCTGCAGACCAGATCTCTTGGCAGAGCTCAGAATTTTAATGGAAGCACACCAGCAATCAGCGGCCTGCCTGGATCACAGTGACAGAACATGTGGCCTTAGCTTTCAGATGTGCAATTAAGGTATACATCTGTGATTCGAAGGGGAATTTTCAGAACTCGTACCATATACCTCAGATGTAAATAACTGTATTAGCATTAACATTTATTTACATTCATTTGTAAAAATCTATTTAAAATGTCAAACACTGAAATGTATTTATATTTTTATGTCACCAATTTTTACTACTTTCACTGTATATATATATTTTTCTAATTATTTTATTAAGTTGACTGGCCCATAACATTCCCCGGTGATTATATTGTTTTTATGTTCCACTATTAATTAATTTTTAATTATGTTATTGTTTCCAAATGTTTGTCTTCCTGGCTTAAGGGAACATGACAAAGACCCACAGCTGTTCTTCCAGACCTTACTGAAACTCAAAGAACGACAGCTGAGCTTTGAAGTTTCCGTCCTGGGAGAGACCTTCACTGATGTTCCAGGTACGTCATGTGCTGTGGGGATTCCTTGAATGAATGAATGCATATAATTAAATATATTTAATTTAAACACACATAAAAGTTATGGACGGAGTATTAGATTTTCTTAGTATGGATATTGGTTTTTAATACTTTTACAACACAGAAAAGGAAAAAAATGAGACCTCAAAATTATTATTGTTTATTTCTTTGTTTACACTCTAATCTTTCCTCCCTTTTTCTCCCTAATTGAATGAAACCTTTGGGATCATGTAAAAATGTAATCACATGGGCTTTATTTAACTTTCAAACTTAATTGTTAATTGGATAGCTGGAATAGTTCAAAGTTTGTCTGTTTGTATCGCACACAGGCAGCATTTTTTCACTGGCAAAATACACTCATCATTAGTGCACAATTACGCTTTAATATCTTTCGGACAGTCTTAAGTATTTATGGCGTTCTGTTAATTTAATTTACATGCACGTGCACTCCAACACCTACTAGCACTGCCAAAACGAGACTTACAGGAAACAATCTCTTATATTGAGATGCAAACTTTTATTGAGGCATAAACAGCCACTGGAGCGAAAGAAATAAGCAGATCGTAAAGGTGGCTCATGTTATGAAATTATGTTTACGATTGCTCGGAAGGCAATCACGTTGAAACGGTTTTAATCTATTTTGATTTTGCTAATAGAATTATGTTATTGATTATTTGTTCCCTTCACCATTTTATTTCCAAATTTATGATGATCTTGCTTATTTTATCTCCTCACAAAATATGACCAAGACTTTAAACATCCCTCTCTCCGCTAATTACTACACATTGATATTGAGACCTCTGTCCTTTTCTCCCTTTCATCCCACTGTAGACATCTTTGCAGAAGCCAAAGAACAGTTGGTTGACCACATCCAGCACTGGGGTTTCATGCCCAGTAAGGAAGATTACCTCAAAGCACTGTGCCAAGCAGATGTCGTTGTTTCCACGGCCAAGCACGAGTTTTTCGGAGTAGCGATGTGAGTCATCTTGTGTCTGCCACAGAAATATGTTCTTTCAAACATAGTCACTATTGTAATTGTGTAGCAGTGATGTTTGCTTTTATTATGACGTTTAGCGAAAAGTTGACATTTTTAGTAAATTTTAGTCATTTTTAATTCACGATGTGGTTGTTATACCAAAATTTCATTATCAATAACTCGTTACCTATTTAGATACCTCAGCAATATTCAGTTGCAAATAATATCCTATTGAACACACTCCTTTATTTAATTATTACTTTAAATCTGCTCTACGGACTTTGGCTCTCTACCGACATCTGTGGTTGAAACCTAAAATTGCAAGTAAACCACGGAGGTACATTTTACATCAGATTGTTTTGGGACTGTTCTTCTGCATTGCTAAATCTCATGGGTTGAGGTTGTCTGTGATCATTCAGAGATATTCACCTGCCAAGTTCTATTTTCATTCTATTTTCACATTGATATCATGCTATTCGACTACACGTTCATAACCTACGATATTATTTTCTTTGAGGAAGATAAACATCACTCTTATTTACATATTTTAATATGCTCATTCAAGTGTTTTATCCATTACACATTAATGTTTGTGTTATACAGTATATCGTAATAATACATACAGTAGTTGCTTAAAAAGTTTTCACTCACAGAATGCCACATTCAAAACGGGCAATTAGGCAAACAAATGTATGATGCTTCAGGATCAAAGCACGTTTCTTTTTTTTTTTTTCAGGCAACATGACATGCAGTTCCCAAAATGTACTGTGATAAACCCTATGGCCTTTAGTTTCATGAAAAAATTATCAGAACAAATGAACCAGTTATAACCGGTTACCAGCGATTCAAAATAACATTATCACTCCAGAACAGGTGAAAATCACTTTGTTCCCATTTTCGTTTACATTCTGCAAAAAATTGTGTTAGTTTTCTGGTTTATTTCTTCCTTGAACTGGTCCCTGGTTTTAAACACACTTTAAAAGTGCTAAATTTGCACAACAACTTGATACAACAACTTGTGCATTTTTTCAACTAGGGTAATAGAAAGGAGAAAACAGCAGCACACACACTTAGGGAACCTCGAAACAGCAAGTCATGAATATTAGTAAACGTAACAGTAACTTAAAATCTTTTAAACAAACACTATCTCCTAAGTAATGTTCAATTCATTAAAGCATGACAACCAATATAAGCGTAAACAACCCTTCCTGAAAACATATTTAAGCATTATAGCAAGTAAACAACTTGGCCAAAATTTAACAATTACACATCTATCTGTTGCCGCTGCTATCCTGAACTGCGAATTACCGAACAGCCTTAACTTCCCCAGCCACTACACACGCAACACTCTAGCTGGCCCTCCGGTTCAGTGTTTATGGACATGACTTAAACATGTAAGAACAAATTACAAATGCCTGCAGGCTTTATTGCCAGGTATGCTTCCACATACAATTAATTTGTCTTGGTAACAGGAGCTTCCCGTGCACAACAATACAATACAGCAACAAGACATAGATAATAATAATAATTAATAAATAAATAAAAATAGAATAAAAAAGACTATTTATTTGATAATAAAGTCTATATAGAACACAAGACATACACAATACAATAAAAACTCTCTCTCTCTCTCTCTCTCTCTCTCTCTCTCTCTCTCTATATATATATATATATATATATATATATATATATATATATATATATATATATATATATATATATATATATATATATATATATATAATATATATACACACAAATGTTGTATACAGTGCAAGGCAGTGTAATGGTAATGGTAGAAGATGTAGGTTGGATAATATAAAAGACTAAGCTGTGAATTGCACATAATTATTGCTCAATGGGGCAGTTTTAACTGTTCATAAGATAGATAGCCTGAGGGAAAAAACAGTTCCTGTGCCTGACAGTTCTGGTGCTCAGAGCTCTGAAACGTCGGCCATATGGCAACAGTTCAAAAAGGTAGTGGGCTGGGTAAGTTGGGTCCAGAGTGATTTTTCCAGTTTTTTTCCTCACTCTCGAAGTGTACAGTTCTTGAAGAGAGGGCAGGGTGCAACCAATAATCCGCTCAGTCCGAACTGTCATTTGTAGTCTTCTGATATCCGATTCCGTAGCTGCACCAAACCAGACAGTTACTGAAGTGTAGAGGACAGACTCTGTGACTGTTGAGTAGAACTGTAACAGCAGCACCTGTGGCAGGTTGAATTTCCTCAACTGGTGAAGGAAGTACAACCTCTGCTGAGCCTTTTTCACAATGGAGTCAATGTGGGTCTCCCACCACAGGTCCTGTAAGATGGTTGTGCCCAAGAACCTGAATGGCTCCACTGCTGTCACAGTGCTGTTTAGTATGGTGAGGGGGTTCCTCCTAAAGACACCAGTGAGCCAGCCATTCAACCTCCCTTCTGTATACAGACTCATCGTCATCTTGGATGAGGCCTTAGTGTTGTTTGCAAACTTAAGAAGCTTTACAGAGGGGTCCTTGGTGGTGCAGTTATTTGTGTACAGGGATACGAGTAGTGGGGAGAGCAGATGTCAGAGCGACGGGTCTGTATCAAGTCCTGTGATTTTTGGTTTCTTTGGGACAAGAATGATGATTGGGCATTTGAAGCAGTATGGGACTTCACACTGTTTCAGTGATCTGTTTAAGACCAGTGTGAAGATGGGGGCCAGCTTGTTAGCACAGGATTTAAGAAAAGCGGGTGAAATTCCATTTGGGCCCTGTTATTTCCTTGTATTTTGTTTTCAGAAGACACTGCACACCTCGTCACAGATCTTATGGTGCATTCCATTTGTACTCGGAAGTCAGAATTTCTGAGTTCCCAGTAGTAACTTTTAACTGGAACACCTCCTCAAGTCGGAGTTCCGACACAGAAACTCAGAGGAACCGCAACAACCCCGACTTCAGAATCCAAAATGGCTGCTATGCACATCAACATTAAGTGAATCAGTAGTAATATATTATTTATTAGCACTTCTGTTTTATCTGTGTCTCAAACTCAATGGTGCTCACAGTACTATCCAACCTCTATCTGTGGACATGGTACTTTGGCATTATCTGTGCAAAATACTGCTTTTTATGTGTTTTATCGACTGGTATTGCTACTTCCCCCACCCAGTCCATCTTGGTTTTCTGACTTGTGTACTGGAACGCGGTCAACTCGTGTGTGATGTCATTCCCAGCTCTGACATTCGACTTCCGAGGTAAATGGAATGCACCATTAAGTGTAGGTTGAGTAGCAGAGGGGGTAGGAGGAAGGTTGCAGGAGGTTTTGGTGTTTTGTGTGGAGGTCAGAGCAGTTGTGGGCTGTAAGATTGGGCCTTTCAAATCTGCAGTAGAACACATTCAAGTTGTCAGCCAGTTGTTGGCTCCCTACAGTGTTGGGGGCAGGAGTCCTGTAGTTTGTAAGTTGTTTTAGGCCACTCCACACTGATGACTCCATTAGCTGAAAACTTGTTTTTAGCCACTCTGATTTCTTTAATCAGTGTGTTCCTGGCCTGATTGCACAATACCCTATCCCCATTTCTTTAAGCAACTCTTTGGCCTGACGAAGCTGCCGGAGTTCTGCTGTAAACCATGGTTTGTATTTACTGTATGTTAAGCAAGTCCTAGTAGGAATGCACGTTTCCTCACAAAAACTTATATATGATGTAACAGTATCAGTGAGTTCGTCCAGATTGGTGTCTGCAGCATCAAAAACACTCTAATCAGTGCAGTCAAAGCAGACTTGTAGTTCCAGCTCTGCTTCATTGGTCCATCTCTTTACAGTACTTACTACAGGTTCAGCAGATTTTAGTGTTAGGTTGGAAGAAGATGAACCAAACAGTGATCAGAGAGTCCCAAAGCTGCTCTTGGGACAGAGCGATATGCATCCTTTATTGTTGTGAAGCAGTGATCCAGTGTATTCCTGTCTCTGGTTGGGCATGTAAAGTGTTGTTTGTATTTGGGCAGTTCACATGTGAGGTTTGCTTTGTTATAATCCCCAAGAACAATAATAACTGAGTCTGGGTAATGTTGTTCTGTGTCAGATATTTTATCAGCCAGCAGTTGCAGCGTGGCGCTGATGCACGAGTTTGTTGGGATATAAACACTCACCAGAATAAACAAGGAAAACACCTGCGGCGTGTAGAAAGGCTTACAGTTAATACAGAACGCTTCCAAATTAGGACTGAACATCTTCTTTAATGTTGTTACATCTGTACACCAACTTTCATTGATGTAAAAGCATGTTCCACTGCCTTTAGTTTTCCCCGTTAACGCCGCGATGGGATCCGCTCTGAACAGCTGAAAGCACGGAAAATGTAACGCGCTGTCCGGAATGGCTTCGCCCAGCCAGGTTTCTGCAAAGCACAAGGCAGCAGAGTTTGAAAAGTCCTTGTTTGTTTAGGTGAGGAGATATAGTTTGTCCATTTTGTTAGGAAGAGAGCAGAGATTTGCTAGATGAATACTTGGCAGGGCTGTTCGAAAGCCACGCCGACGGAGCTTGACCAGTGTGCCAGCTCATCTCCCTCTCCTGCGTCCCTTGAACAGCACAGCTGCGCTCCGACTAAAATGTCCAGCAAAGCATCTGAATAGTCAAAAACCATGAAAAGAGTGTCTGGTATGTGCTGCCGAATGGTCAGCAGTCCATCCCTGGTAAAACTCATTGGAAAAAGATTACTAAACACAGGACAAAACAAACAAACAAAAATGAATTGGAGAGCTCCACACCGAGGCGGCCTCTGCGGCGCTATCTTTGTGTTCTTTTCTGGATTGATTTCTTGCCAAATCTGACCCGACAGCTCAAAATAAAGATTATTTTTGTATGCTCTCCATAGTGAATCAAGGTAAGGAAAAGACAGGGTTTTAAAAACAGATTTTAATGTGCTCACTCAATAGTGGACTTTCAGTCTTTGGTACTTTTAATCAAAAAATCTTCCGTAGTGCTTTAAAATATAAATATTACAAATTAAATTAAAACAATGACATGTAGCCTTCAAGTATTTGTCAGTTAAGTAAATATTGCTTCATGGTTTTCCAAGTAATCAAGTATACATTCAGTAATAAAGAACACAGAAATAAGAGCAGTGAGCATTTTCTTTTTTTTTTTCCTTGACAATGCGGATGTTTGATTAATATTATTCACATAATAGACAGGGTAGGAATGTATGCATTATGCATATTACTGGTACTTTTGACATCACTAATTCACAATAACTCTCCTTGGTTTATGTACATTTGAGAATTGCAGTACAAGAATCAGTGCCAGATCATCTGAAAAGTCTGTGACAAATCAGCTGAAATTGTTAAATGAATGCACATCTGTTTGTCTGTTAAATGAAACAAGAACAACATTTCAAATCTAATATAGTGATACACACCATACCAGGTTTTCAGTTATCACAGAGTAAGTACTCCTTATTTACTCTAAGATTTCTTTGACCATGTCATTATCCAAAACCCAAACAGGCCCAAAAATGTTCTAGGCTTAATTGAAAGGTTGCTTTCAATCCCATAGGCCTGCCCTTTCCCTCTGAGGGATTTCACAGTGAGCAGGGTACTGAATGTGTGTTGAAGGGACCTTTGAAAGCCACCCTTGATGTGGTGAGCACAGCCTGAATCAATATCTTCAGTCACCTGTGCTTCACTTTGAATAATTTGTTAGATAATGCCGAAGGCACCATGAGGCCTGGTGTTAGAGTCCAGCAGGCCTCATTCTACACAGGGGAGTTTGAGGGATAATTCACCCAAAAACGAAAATGATGTCATGACATTATTCACCTTTTAAGTCAAAATTGAATATTTTGAGTCATAATATGCACTGATTAAGTGAAAATATCCTCCACTGTGTGAGGAAACAGTTTAGACTCATTTTTCCTTTGGGACTCTTACTACATAGTGTTGAGGTTGTTCCAGATTTCATTAGATCAAAGTCTAATGGACATGAGGAATAAAGAGACTCCGCAGCTATGTGTTTTGCATTTATGTCCTCAGGCGGTGTGTGTGTTCAAGCACTGATCAAACACCTGCTGTCTGCTCTACTTGATAATGTTTAAATCAGACCAGAAAACAATACAAAACCATTTGCAATGTCTGAATGAGAGATGCTTACGGTGATGTATCAGTGTGCGTGTGTACTCGCCGGCCACACATCAGACTTGCCGGTGCTGCGCTGTATGCCCTGGCACGAATCATGAGCTTTCCAAATCTAAAGTGTAAAGACAGCCTGCCGACTGATTAATATTAAACGAGGATTTAATGCTCATTGCAATGAATACTAGTTCTTTCAGTTAGTCAACATCCCACTTAGACTTTAGGAAATGTTTAATGTTACTCGAATTGGAGCTGTTTTAGGGAATTTCTGTCTTTATACTGTGGAGTTTGGAAAATGTTAATAAAGCATTAATAAAGCAATACTGTATTGTTTTGTTCTATTGTGTTGTTCTTTTCAAAGAACAAATAAATGCATTATGACAGGAAATAAGTATATATAGAATCAAATAATATGCATTGATTAAGTGGAAATATCCTCCACTGCGAGGAAACCGTTTAGACTTGTTTTTCCTTTGGGACTCTTACTACATATTGTTGAGGTTGTTCCAGATTTCATTAGATCAAAGTCTAATGGACACGAGGAATAAAGAGACTCCACAGCTATGTGTTTTGCATTTATGTCCTCAGGCGATGTGTGTGTGTGTTCAAGCACTGATCAAACACCTGCTGTCTGCTCTCAGATCAGAAAATAATTCAAAAACATTTGCAATGTCTGAATGAGAGATTCATGAGAGATGTATGAATGCATATGGCGATGTACCGGTGGCATGTGTACTCACAGGCCACACATCAGAATTGCCGGTGTAAGGAGATGAATCGTGGATAAAATATCTTAAAATGTCAATAAGTTAAATAAGTTAAATTTGGCAATATTTGTGCTGTCTTCAGACCTGTATAGATCAAAAGCAATTTTGTACTCTTTTGTTATTCTTGATATTGTTTCTCAGGTGTTTTCCCACCACCAAGGCAGTTGTCTTTTAAGATTTAAGTTTGTCTTCATTTAGTGAAAGACATGTTTTCGTGAACATTTCACAGATGCCTTACAATGTTGCCTCCGTAGGCAGCTTTAACATGATCTTACAGGAAATTGTCATGTTGCTTCCAAAATGTTATGCACCCTGAAATCAACCCCATTCAGCCGAATTGCTGACAAGCATCATCCTCTATTTTTGTATCAATTCAAGTGTGAACGTGTGTTCCACTGGAGCTTCTGATTAGAGCATTGCATGAGTAACCTCTGAGAGACAGGTTCTTATTCTGTGAGAACCAAGAAGTAATCACATCCACATAAACAATGGTGAGCACGATTCGGAGGTTGCATTTTACCTTTAAAATAAACTTTTACTCCACTGACAGTTAGGTTTAGGGTTGGAGGTTAGGTTGGCGTTAATGGTTAAGCAAATATGTATTCATGTTGACTATAACATCTTTCATGAATAAAAACTCAACTCTTTTTTTCGCGCCACTCTAACAGTTCACCTGGAAACATAAGCTTAGCACACTCTCATGACTAAACATCACCGGGCAGACTTTTTGCCTGCACCACTAAAATGTCGGCCTTGGTCCACATGTAGCTCTGTCACTCTAAATGCTATATTCAACTCATTTCTGAGCGTTCCATTGCTTTACCCAACGCTAAATGTTAATATTAGTCCTGTCAGTGTTAACAGATGCGATTTAATTTAAAATGTTTAACAAGTTAATCGGGATTAAGGCATGTACTGATTTTACATTAAATTCTGACATTTTATTCAGCTCTGTGTGAGTTCTGAACACTGATTAGAGGGCGGACCTTTGCGATGTGTTTAGTTGGGACATTATACTCATAGACACACTAAAAACAAACAAACAACAGCGAGTCCGTGCCAATGATCAAGTGCTGGAGAAAGAAGACCTCTTATAACACTAATGCTGAAGGGTCTTTTAGAAGTCAGCATTTTACCACATAATCATGTCAATTCTTACAACCCCACTGCATAGCTTGTTCCCCCGTGGAGGATCTGTAAACTTTCCGCTCAAAGTTAACATAATTTAAACTTTGTAAACTTTTGAAATGTCAAAAAAAAAATCAAATCAAAAATCAAAATCAAATCACTTTATTGTCACACTACTGTGTACACGAGTGCAACAGCAGGTGAAATTCTTGTGTGCAGTTCCGAGCAACATAGCAGTAATGACAGTGACGAGACATAAACCACTTTACAATAAACAACATATTACACAAAACAATTTACATAACAAACTTACACAACAATTTACATAACAAATGTACACATACCTACACAACAATTTACATAACAAATGTACACAATACACACAATGTAGAATACACACACTAGATATGGGTATAAATATATATATATACACTAAATTGGGAGAATATATTGACAGAGTGATGATTAATAAAGTGCAGTGCTGATTGTTGATCGTGAGAGATCATGTGTTCAAAAGTCTTATTGCTTGTGGGAAGAAGCTGTCTTGTAGTCGGGTGGTGCGGGTCCTGATGCTGCGATACCGCCTGCCTGATGGAAGCAGTGAGAGCAGCCCATGACTCGGGTGGCTGGAGTCTTTGATAATCCTCCGAGCTTTCTTCACACACCGTCTGTTATATATATCCTGGAGGGAGGGAAGCTCACCTCCGATGATGTTTCTGGCCGTTCGCACCACCCTTTGCAGGTCTTTGCGGTTGTGGGCGGTGCTATTGCCGTACCAGGCGGTGATGCAGCCAGTCAAGATGCTCTCAACAGTACTAGTGTAGAACAGTGTGAGGATGTGTTGGTTCATTCCAAACTTCCTCAGCCGTCTCAGGAAGAAGAGGCGCTGGTGAGCCTTCTTCACAACGGCCTCAGTGTGGACGGACCATGTGAGTTCCTCAGTAATGTGGACACCGAGGAACTTGAAACTGCTGACTCTCTCCACCGGTGCTCCATTAATGGTGATGGGGCTGTGTTCTCTGTCTTTCTTCCTGAAGTCCACCACAAGCTCCTTGGTTTTACTGACGTTGAGGGAGAGGTTGTGCTCCTGACACCAGCGTGTCAGAGTGTGCACCTCCTCTCTGTAGGCTGTTTCATCATTGTCAGTGATGAGACCTACAACCGTCGTATCGTCAGCAAACTTAATGATGGCATTGGAGCTATGTGTCGCCACACAGTCATGTGTGTAAAGGGAATACAGGAGTGGGCTGAGAACACAGCCCTGCGGGGCTCCAGTGTTGAGGGTCAGTGGTGAGGAGATGTTGCTGCCCATTCTAACCACCTGACGTCTGCCTGACAGGAAATCCAGGATCCAGCTGCACAGCAAGCTGTTTAAGCCCAGAGCCCGGAGTTTCACATCAAGCTTGGAGGGCACTATGGTGTTAAATGCTGAACTGTAGTCTACAAACAGCATTCTCACATATGTGTTCCTTTTTTCCAGGTGGGAGAGAGCAGTGTGTATTGTAGATGCAATGGCATCATCAGTGGAGCGGTTTTTACGGTAGGCAAACTGCAATGGGTCCAAAGAGGTGGGCAGAACAGAGCAGATGTGATCTCTGATCAACCTCTCAAAGCATTTGCTGATGATGGGGGTGAGGGCAACAGGACGCCAGTCATTTAAACAAGTGATTTTGGCTTGCTTCGGTACAGGCACAATGGTTGATGTTTTGAAGCATGTGGGGACTACAGACAGGGAGAGGGACAGGTTGAAAATGTCCGTAAAAACACCAGCCAGTTGGTTCGCGCATGCTCTGATGACGCGGCCCGGAATGCCGTCTGGACCCGCGGCTTTACGGATGTTCACCCATCGAAAGGATCGGGTTACATCCGCAACAGAGACGGAGAGTGAACCAGCCTCTGTAGTATCAGCCGCGAGTGCTCTCTCTGTGAGGGCGGTGTTGTTGTCCTCGAAACGAGCATAAAATGTATTAAGCTCGTCCGGGAGAGAGGCAACGGTGTTCATGGCGGAGTTTTTATTCTGTTTATAGTCCGTGATGATGTTAATTCCCTTCCACATACTTCTGGAGTCAGTGGTGTTGAACTGACCTTCAATTTTGTGCCTGTACTGGCGTTTGGCTGTGCTGATGGATTTACGGAGGGCATAACTGGCTTGTTTACGCTCTTCCGCGTTCCCTGAATTAAAAGCGGTGGTCCGCGCAGTAAGTGCCGCGCGAACATCGCCGTTAACCCAGGGTTTCTGGTTGGGGTAGATCCGTATGTTTTTCGTCGGAACAACGTCCTCTACGCACTTCCTGATGAAACACGTTACGCTATCAGCGTAAACCTCGATGTCGTCATCGGAGGCAGACCGGAACATCTCCCAGTCCGCGTGATCAAAACAGTCCTGTAGCGCAGAGTCTGATTGGTCCGACCAGCACTGGATCATTCTGAGGGTGGGTGATTCCCGTTTCAGTTTCTGCCTGTAAGCGGGCAGAAGCAGAACGGAAGAGTGGTCAGATTTGCCAAATGGTGGGCGGGGGAGGGATTTGTAGCCATCCCGGAAAGGAGAATAGCAATGATCCAAAACCCGGTCCCCTCGTGTGTTAAAGCTGATGTGTTGGTGGTATTTTGGTGCTATTGTTTTGAAGTTGGCTTTGTTGAAGTCCCCGGTAACAATGAACGCGGCCTCAGGGTGCGCGGTTTCCTGCTCACTTATACTGCCATACAGTTCCCTAAGTGCCCGGTCTGTGTCGGCTTGTGGGGGGATGTACACAGCAGTGATAATGACCGCTGTGAATTCCCTCGGTAGCCAGAATGGTCGACACAGAAGCATGAGAAATTCCAGATCAGGAGAGCAGAAAGACCTGATAAAATGTACATTCCTCTGATCACACCATGATTTGTTGATCATAAAACATACACCTCCACCTCTGCTTTTACCTGAGAGGTCTTTCGCTCTGTCCGCTCGGTGCACGGAGAAACCCGTGGGTTCGATGGCCGAGTCTGGAATCTCCGCGGACAACCAGGTTTCCGTAAGACAGATAACGCAGCATTCTCTCGTCTCTCGTTGGAAAGAGATCCGCGCTCTCAGCTCGCAGAGCTTGTTGTCCAGAGACTGAGCATTTGCCAGTAGTATACTGGGTAGCGGGGGGCGATTTGCGCGACGTCTTAATCTGATGAGAACGCCGGCTCTTTTTCCTCTTTTCCTTCTGCGTTTCCGCGGCCGGGCAGCCCAAACAAAGGGCTCCGCTGGCGTGTTTGTAAACCGCGGGTCGGCGTTGAGGAATGTGAAGTCCGGTTTTCGGTGTGTGATTGCCGAACCAATGTCTAAAAGCGTTTGTCTGTCGTACACAATAAGGCAGACAACATCCAAGACAAAAAAACATAGAACTGTAAACAAAACAAACAATAAACTGCAGTGTTTTGACGGAGCTCGCGACGCAGCAGCCATACTCGGCGCCATCTTGAGAATGATCTAATGATCAATGATCTAATGATCTAATGATCAATGATCATTAGATCTAATGATCTAATGATCTAATGATCAGCTAATGATCACCGGACAGTTCGAATCAATTATCTTTATATTGGAAGTGCCACCACTAAAAGCAGAACAAGACGCACTTTTTATGTGCCGTTCAATGCAGCGCTGTATGCCCTGGCAAGAATCATGTGCTTTCCAAATCTAAAGTGTAAAGACAGCCTGCCGACTGATTAATATTAAATGAGGGTTTAATGCTCATTGCAATGAATACTAGTTTTGTCAGTTAGTCAACATCCCACTTAGACTTTGGGAAATGTTTAATGTTACTCGAATTGGAGCTGTTTTAGGGAATTTATACTGTGGAGTTTGGAAACTTTTAAGAAAGCATGTGTTACATACTGTATTGTGTTGTTCTTTCCAAAGAACAAAGAACATAAACATAAGAACATTTCCAAAGAACATAAACACTGAGTCGTGTACCAAAGAACATAAACACTGAGTCATTATGACAGGAAATAAGTATATATAGAATAAAATTTTCCTACTTTTAAAATCTGAGGTTCATCGCAATTAACTATGAAAAATTATGAGATTAATCACAATTAAACATTTAAATCTACTGACGGCCCTAGTTAATATTAAATGATTTTAGGGGCCTGGGTAGCTCAGTGAGTATTGACGCTGATTACCACCCCTGGAGTCGCGAGTTCGAATCCAGGGCGTGCTGAGTGACTCCAGCCAGGTCTCCTAAGCATCCAAATTGGCCCAGTTGCTAGGGAGGGTAGAGTCACATGGTGTAATATCCTTGTGGTCGCAATTAGTGGTTCTCAGTCTCAATGGGACGCATGTTAAGTTGTGCATGAATCGTGGAGGGTAGCATAAGCCTCCACGTTCTGGGAGTCTCCAAGGTGTCATGCACAACGAGCTACGTGATAAGACGCATGGATTGATGGTCTCAGAACAGAGGCAACTGAGACTTGTCCTCCTTCACCCGGATTGAGGTGAGTAACCACGCCACCGCGAGGACCTAATTAGTGGGAATTGGTCATTCCAAGTTGGGGAGAAAAGGGGACTAAAAAAAATTATTTAAAAATTCTGTCATCATTAAGTCATTGATTTATTTATTGGTAATTTGCTCATTGTTTTGTTTGCTGTGTGACTTAAAGTCAGTTTTGCAAGTTGCAATTCAGAAAATGATAAAAGCACCATAAAAATCTACATAATATAGCCCATGCTATTTATGCACTTTATTCTGTATCGTTCAATCTTGTGTGATCGCTCTGCATGAAGAAAATATGCAACTTTAAATCTTTCAGCAACGAGCAGGGCAGTTATTTGAATTTTAGTAAACACTGAACGATTTCAGCAACAAAACTTTCAACCTACAGCCGTATTCACTGTGTGATCAGTCTAGCAGCTCACCAGGTTTTGGAACAGTACTAATATTGCTACAAAGGACTGATTAAATGAAAAAGAGGCTGTCATGTGCATGTAAGACCTCAGAACTTCACCTGCCCAACAAGCAATTTCACCAATCAGTCCTTGTGCCTCATTGGTCAACTCCACGCCAAGCGAAGGCACTTTTGTCCACAGTGTTCTGTCCTCGTTATTGTGGAAATTAGCCTAATCTGATTAATTGTCAGCAGACGCCCATCCGTGCCCTGCAGTAAAACAGTAAGGCAGCCAAGCAGAATGATCGCCTAATTATATTTGAGATGAAAAGCCTGATAAGCATTTGCACGCTCACACATTAACTGCATTGACATGGAACTGACCTTAATCAGTTTCATACGATGGGCTGTCATAAACTCCAGCCGAGCCATTTTGATTTACAGTGTTCCCTGTGAATTTGTTCAGGAAAGGGGATGTTGATGTTGCAAAGAAGGTAATACGACTCTATCTCTTCACTGTCTCGTGTTTGCTCAAGGATGGCGAGTGTTGCGCTCTTGTTTTTCTTTTTGTTTGTGAAGAAATTATAGCAAGATGATGTGTTTTGCTTTATTGCTCCTCATAAAGAGATCACCCCAAAATATTAATTCTGTCATCAGTACCACCCATATGACTTTCTTCTGCTTAACACAAAAGTATCTGCTTGGCAGAATGTTAGGGACATAAAGCCTCAGTCACCATTAACTTTCTATGCATGGAAATAAGATGCAATGAAGGCGAATGGTAACTGAGACGGTCAGTTTTCTTTTTCTTTCATGGAAGAAAGGAAGTCATGGATTGAAGAAGTATGAGGGTGAAATTATGAAAGAATTTTTATTGTTATTTTTGAAGTTCCCTGTGCCGTAAAAAAATAAAGTGTATATATATATATATATATATATATATATATATATAGTATGTATGTGTATGTATGTATGCATGCTGTTTTAGTATGTTACAGATCTGAGTGCTTTATATTAGCAGTATATGAGTTACCATTAAATATGTTGTGATACAATCCACTGTAAAACACAACTTTAAGACACTGGGCCATTTTTGCCGATCCATGGAATTGATTGAGAAGATTTGTCCCATTGCTCAATGAGAACCTTGAAATTTCTGACATGAATGGCATAGAGCAAATCGGATATTAAAATATGCATGGGTTTAGCATGGGAAATGAGATGAGGATCTGAGGGTGAAGGAAGAGATGGATAGGATTATTAAATATTAATACCCATTCTACAAAATATTTAAACAGCCGGTCATTTCCACTGCCAGCAATAGGGGTTCAAATAAGTTGAATCAGTTGGGAGCAAAGTTTGCCCTAGATTGAACTATTTGATGTACCAAAAACGTGAGATGGTTAGCAAAACTATGCCACAATTATGAGAAAGAATCAAGAGAGTTCATTATATATATATATATCAATTAGGAAAATCACTTTGGTCTGGTGTGTTGAACAGCTGATATTGACCAAGGTATATTCCAGGGTGCTAGAAGGCAATAAGTGCAACAAACACCCTGGAAAATTATCATGGCTCACTCCAGTTAATGATGGCTTTGTTTAAATATTACCAACTATGTTTTAGTTTGTTGTTTGCTTAGAATGTCTATGGTGCTGTTTCAGAAATTGCTAATCGGAAAATGGACTAAAGTCATTTCAATACACTTGGTCAATACATTACTAATGCCCTGTGGAATTAAACCTTATTTGACATAAATATTCTCTTTCAGGTTAGAAGCTGTACATTGTGGTTGCTATCCCCTGTGCCCAAAGGCTTTGGTCTATCCTGAAATATTCCCTGGTAAAGAATTTATCCTCTCAATTTTAGGATTTGCCAGTGATGATAAAACTAGCTTGATTTCATATGCAAAAGAAGATTAATTGTCATAGGCAAAGCTGGTATGTTCAACTTCTGTATATAATGACTTATTTATCTTAAAGCACAATTGAAGAATTTGCCATAAACCATTCTGGCATTTTTATATAAATAAATAAATATAACCACAGTTCAATAATGTACAACATCACCCAGAATGGTGTCAGCTGCATTTTTAATGTTGAAAGTGTCTGCTGTCTCATTTGCTCTTTGAGGTTTCTGGCTTATCAAATATGTATTTTCCTCTCGTAGCAACATATCTGTATTCAACACCTGAACAGCTGTGTAAGAGATTACAAGGCTTCTGCAAGCATCCACAATTAGTCAGGCAACATATTATTCAGGTAAACAATGTTATTGTACTGTAAATCAGTTCCCTCAAAAGACTTTGTTAGCACTGGTTAGAGCTTTTAAGTCACAAAAACTGCATATTTTTTTAATAAATAAGGCTTATTGCTTAAAAAAAAAAAAAAAAAAAAAAACAATTTGTCAGGAAACACAATATTATAAAGGAAAACAATGTTCAGCCAAGCAATGTACTGGTAGCACATTTATATAAAATGTTTAGTCACAGCATTTTTTTTTCTTTAAATTCATCTAATATGTATTACAATTCAGTCAAGTCAAGCTTTTTATTGTGACTGTAACCTCTAATCAGTTTGCTGCCTTCATCCTTTAAAGGGATAGTTCACCCATAAATGAAAATTCTCATCATTTGCTCACCCTCATGCCATTCCAGATGACTTTCTTTCTTCAGCAGAAAACAGATATTTAGAAGAATATCTCAGCTCTGTATGTATACACAATGCAAGTGGCTGGTGATTACAGAGCACTTCATAGCTCCAAAAAGAACAGACAGGGGGTTTAAAGAAAAAAGACAGTGGCTAAAGAAATGTCTTCAAAGTGATACAATCGCTTTGGATGAGAAATTAAAAATGTTCACTAGAACTGTTTACTTCCGGTCGCGTTTATAGTTTCTCGCTTGATGCAAGCACGCTGGTAAGTTCAAATGAAAGAAAATCAATGAAGCTTGTTAACGGCGTCCTGTTGTAAATAAACTGAGCTGTACTTCTGTTTGTATCATGTCAGTT
This sequence comes from Moxostoma hubbsi, assembly GCA_032164185.1. Classification (NCBI taxonomy): domain Eukaryota; kingdom Metazoa; phylum Chordata; class Actinopteri; order Cypriniformes; family Catostomidae; genus Moxostoma; species Moxostoma hubbsi. The sequence continues at coordinate 19,159,180 of JAVLUX010000011.1, read as the reverse complement.
CTCGCGTGAACATGTCAACGCCCTGACATCATGCAAGGAGCTGCTGTACTCAGTCCTCTCTTGAACGTGCATTGCAGAGTGACCAGAAGTAAATAATTATAGTGAAAAGGACTTACATGTTTGTCTGATTCTCACCGAAAGTGATTGTATTGCTTTAGAAGACATTAATTTAACCACTGGAGTCATATGGATTACTTTTACTACGATCATCTGATCACCATCCACTTGCATTATATGAACCTACAGAGCTGAGATATTCTTCTAAAATCTTTTTTTGTGTTTTGCTGAGGACAAAGTCATGCACATCTGTGATGGCATGATGGTGAGTAAATGATGAGAGATTCATTTTTGGGTGAACTATTCCTTTAACATCTTGAACCTTAAACAATAGGATTCCAATTTTGTCATCCCACTTTTTACCATCTCATTACCTTATTCTCCATCTCTCTCTGTATCCTAGGTGAACATCAGCTCTTTCTCCTGGGACACTCTGGGTGACGGTTTCAGGTCTCTCCTAAGTGCAGAAAGTGACATGATTTTAACAGAGGAGCACAGTTCATGAAGCCTCACGTGACCCCAAGAAATACATTATTATTTAAAATCCATCAAGTGCAAACCTCTGAAATGTGCCAGTGCAACCTTTTTTAATGACTAGCATCAACATAAATATTTCTTTCTATCCGCTATTGTCAAAGAAAAACATCTATATGGTGACTTGAATGCCGTCATATGCAGGAAAAAAAAGTAATTTTACATTGTGGTTAATGGGGAAAAAGTACAAAGTAAAAATAAATAATAGAAAAACCTGTGACCGCTTTCGTGTTGTGCATAGGCGGCCCCACCTCATATTTCGGTTCATATCCATTTTTATCCTTTGTGCTGGAGGAGCCCAGCCTGGAACTTTGGAGTCTTTGGTTCCCACTCCGACAGAGCGGCAGCCAAGTTGTGGTTTGAAACATTGTGGGCTCTCGCTCTACCTGAGGTTGCCAGGTTGTGACAAAGTCCCCCGAGGCTCAGTAAAGGTTTATGCAAGGCTTCCCCAGGACTGCGGTTGAATCTAAATACGGTGCTTTTATTTTCCTTGCATCAGAGATCTGGCTGTACGTTATGGCTGGAAACCCGCTGCATAATTAAGGGGGCCTGGTAACTAGCTATTTATGTGTTTGCAAAATTCAGAAACTGGGCAAACTAACAATGGCCTGTCAGATTTTCCAGAAAGATTTAAGTATCTGCTTTCACATCACATCACAGCAATGCCACAATCACTCGGCCCATTTTAGGCCTGCCAACATATGTGTTAATAAAAGAGGCCCGACTTTTATTGCAGACGTTATTGAAGGATTCCTCCTCTATTATCAGGCGTTCTCTGCACTTAGCTAAGGACATTATTATTTTTAGATGTATCGAGTATTCAGGTGCACTGGACGTAGGATTAGAATTAAAGGCTCAAATATAATTATATCACCGCCTCTTGCATACAACCAAAATTAGTCACATTACTCTTTATAAAGTAGGAGCTCATAGATAAATAATCCTAATATCCTATATCCTTACTGTTTGTGACATGTTTCATATTTTGTGGGATAAATTAGATACTTCCATGTGCCTTGTGTGTGGTTTTAGTGTGACAAGGCAGGAGCCCAAAGCCAAAAGTCCATCAAATCTAAATATGAAAATTCA
>JAVLUX010000011.1:19082500-19155000 GCA_032164185.1 Moxostoma hubbsi | reverse complement strand
TGAAAGCTTCAGTCCCCATTTATTGTACTTTAATGGATTTAGAGATTTACTCAGAATTTCTCCTTTGTTGTTCCATGAAAGAATGTCATACAGGTTCAGAATTGGGTTTTGGTGAATAAATGTTGAAAGAATTCTGGATGAACTATTCCTTTTAGAATGTCCCAAGATAGATTAAAAGGTGTTGATTGGGGGCATTTTTAAACTGGATTATCAACATGAAACGGTAGCATTAATTTCATGCATCAGCAGAACGCCTGGCTCTGCTTGCCTGCCCCTTCCTTCGCTACTTCATTCTAAAATTAAAAGCAAAAGAAAGGAAGGAACAGCATCTTAAGTGAATGTTTAATGGAAAATAAGATTTGTTGGGGTTCGACTGAATACAGAGGCTTTTATTTTCCTTTTTTGTACTGCTTGATGCCAGTTTATTTATTTTCATACCAGCTCAAGTTGTGGCATGCTGTCCAATTACACCATTACCAAGGGGGGGGGGGGGGGGATGTGTGTACTACTTGTGGTTAAACAGTACTATTGTATGATTATATCATTCATTTGTTTCCCCACACATACAAAAAAGCACAGGATGGTACAAACTAAAGGATAAGTGTTTCCCTTTGAAGTGCTTAATTTTTGTTGCCTAGTAGATTCATAATGTTTAATGTAAAAACTAAAACAGAAAAAATCTATTTACAATTCTAAAAAAAATTCTAAAAATCTAATTTCAATTAAAATGCCATGCAGAGACCAATATGAATACTATTGAGTGATGATGTAAATTACTTTTCTTTGGCCAAGGTCCTTCCGCTTACCTAAATTTGAAACACTGCACCCAGTGGCCAAAGCTGTAAGTGTTGTTGAGCATTAAGTCAGAGTGAGCTCCATTTTCCTGGTGAAATGTCCATGGAGAGGCATCAACACTGTGTTGTGAAGCAAAATGTTTTTAGCTGTACAAGCTATAATAAGAGGAATACATATTTTATTAACTGTACTCCAAAACCTAAGTAATGTCTTTTTGATAGGGTAAAATGCAACCTCTGTGTCACAAATTATGTGAACGTGATGACTTCCTGGTTTTAAATGCAGGATCTAAACCTGGATCTCCTACACCGTGCTTCCGTTCGCACCACTAGGAAAAGTGAAATGCTGGAGCTTATGCAAAAATTTATGATGGGAGATGCAGCATGTCAGTGAGTTGGCATAATGTGGTCGATCCTAGGGTACTGGAACAATGGGAAAATACATGTTGACTTCCTGTGTGATCATTTTGGTTTTTAATCTGTTCATTGCAATAAGCGGTTAGAAGTGAATCACAGAAAAATAACTTGCAAACTTCAAAAGCGTTTCAATCAGAGATGCTATTGAAATGCTTTCAGTTTTGTGAGTCGCTAAACTAGTCAAATGTCTTGGCCTTTAGGAAACTTAATGGCCTACTAAAAGCACATCAAAATCTTTATGACAGGCACTGTATTGCTTAAGTTTGTATCACCTGTGAAATCAGTGCAGATATATGGTGTAAATTCAGTATTTCATGCTGTCCAACGGCCAGCACATATAAACTATAACAATGCACTCAGCCCTGATCTTAAAGGAAGACAGGAAGAATTAATTGTCCTCATGACAGTCATATGCTATCAATATGCTGCCATGTTCTATTGGAGTTAAGGCTCTTTTTATGGGGCCTGGTGGTTAGAACATGGCAGCCTCTCACAGGAACACTGTATTGTTATGCTTTCATTTACTTTTGGGCCCTTTCTTGATTTACTTTTTTTTTTTTTTTGCGGACTTACAAAGACGTTCGTTTCCATGATGCTCTGCCAAGAAGGAAAACATAGTGTGGGGGTGGGGTGTGTGGGAGTTTGAAGGGGTTCGGAAAAGCGCAGTGGTCTCCAGTTATTACATGAAATCATTAGACATGGAACATCTTGGCTTATAGAGAAAGCATGAAGACCACCGTGTCATACAGCTTTGTGTACCCTTAACCAACTGACCGCATGGCATCAATGGAGCCTTTCACACTGGTTAGCAGGCCTGATAATTTGATCAATTTTGTTGTTGCTCATTGTTCCCAAACATGATGCCATAATCACATTTGTAGCTACGTGGATGAATGTGAAGTGATGTGTGTGCTGTTTTGTATTCTTGATTAAGAATTGCTTTTGGGCAAAGTTAAAATATGTGCAGCAAATAATCTAAAACAATTATTATTAATCTATTAATTGATGAAAAAAAAAAATAAAGAAGAAAATAATTTATAATATAAGTTAAAGGGTTGGTTCAACCAAAAATTAAAATTATCCCATAATTTACTCACCCTCAAGTCTCCTAGGTGTACATGACTTTCTTCTTTCAGCCAAACACAATCGGAGTTATATTAAAAATATCCTGGCTCTTCCAAGCTTTATAATGGGAGTGAATGGTACCTTAGATTTTGATGCCCAAAAAAGTCATCCATACATCACCAGGGGTTTACTAAAGGCCTTCCGAAGCTGTGCGTTTTTGTAAGAAAAATATCCGTATTCATAACTTTATAAACTTTAATCGCCCCTGGAGACGTATGGATTATTTTTTTGATGGATGATGCACATTTTTGGGCATCAAAATCTAAGGTACCATTCACTCCCATTATAAAGCTTGGGAGAGCCAAGATATTTTTAATATAACTCTGATTGTGTTTGGCTGAAAGAAGAATGTCATACTAGTATGGCTTGAGGGTGAGTACATTATGGGATCATTTTCATTTTTGGGTGAACTAACCCTTTAATGTTAATTTATTAAAGTCCTAATAAAAACTAACGTTACAATGTGCACTTGTGTAACATACACAACGTTTAATGTAAAAATGTATCAATATGTAAAAATTAAGTTTAAAAAAATTAATAAATGCTGTAAAAGTATTGTATTAAAAAATACAACCTTATTGTAAAGTGCTACCAAGATAAAATGTATCTATATTTACTAGCTTGACACCACATTTTAGATATGATTGAACTCAAAATGCAACACACCTTTACAGAATCCAACATGATGGGAGGCATTAATTTTTGCACATATTATTGAGCAAAGCACCACATGCAAAATGACTGCTCCCAAAGTGTGAGCTGTGTTGCACAATGCCCAGTGTCATGGGATCCAGCACAGAATAAATCTGGGTGTTTAATTTTGGTTTTTAGTTGAAGCATTTAATGTAAGAATGAGCTCTGCTGCTTGCCCTATCATCACCACTTGGGCTGTGTCTGCATAAGATAATGTTGAAAAACAACTTTTGACCAAGACACATACGGTGTGAAATAAAGCACCAAGGTGTACCTGATGAAACAGTTAGTATAAGTGTATCATGAAATTAGTCATGATACACTTATAGAATATACAGTATATTTTAAAGAAAAGTGATGTATCAGGAAAATTATTTAATGGTATATGCAGCAAAGCTTTTATCTCTTTCTGTAACTTTTGCAATGGCAAATAATCTGTATCTGGAAATGCTTTGAAACTAAATGAAAAGCCTATTTTTAAATGTAACCCAATTCCATTTATAGTTTCCATATTGCACATATGCCTTTTATAATCCATAAAATGATTTCTTCTTTTTGTTATTATTACTTTTTATTTTATTATTATAGTTTTGTTTGTTTGGTTTATCACTGCATGGCATCATCACTTCAACCAAACAGCTATTCCAAACAAGTAAATTCCACATTTTGAATGCATGAAGTAAATAAAATTATTAAAAATAATGAATGCATGTTTTCCACTTAATGCAAGTTTTTCACTACATGAACACATGGAGGAACGATATTTAACCATTTTCATTTATATTCAGAAATATACAACAATATGCAGTATATTTTTGACAAAGTCTATTTACTTCACTTTCAACTGGCAGCTTTATTTGGGCAGAAAAAATCTGAAGTGCTGCCATCTCATTTTCATGTGTTTAATAACTTGTAGTTGTAATAAATGTTTGGAATTGCGCAAACGTGCGAACCTGCAATGCTTTCTCAGTGTATGTGAAGAGCTGCAATGGTTACAAGAATCGGAGACAGAACGACAAAATAATGGAGGTAAAGCCGCGAAAATATAAATGCTCCAAATTCTCAGGAAAGCCTACAGCCGTTCCTTGTATTGAGGATTGGGTTGAAGTGGAAACCTGTATTAGAGTTGATCCTATGTCTTGAGTTGGAAAAAGCCTTGTATATGTATGACCATTTGGAAGGGGAGGCCTGTACAGACTTTAAATTTAGGTCAAGTGAAGTACGGGAAGATGCAGGGAAAATGATGTTTGATGTTTTGATTGAATTCTACTCTTGCTCACATTAATTTGTTTTATTACAGTTTTTTTTTTTTTTTTATGTTCATGAGAGAGATCAACAGAGAATAGCCAGTTTGGTTCAAACTGACAAAGTCTATGGTATACAGATAACCACTCTGTACAATTGTGGTGAGAAGAAGAACTTCTCAGAATCCCATTCTGAGATGCAGGTTGGCGCTGTTTTGGCGGCACGAGGGAGACCTACACAATATTAGGCAGGTGGTTTTAATGTTGTGACGGATTGGTGTATTTATATTTTGTATTTTAAGGATGCAGTTATAATTGCACTAGTCTTTCTCCCCTTTTCCTTTTAGACTGGATAAACGTGAGTTGAGGTACCCACAGAGTTAAAATCCCTTTGCAAAAATATCAGTGTGAAGAGGACTGTTACGAGTGGTGTTGTTTTCATATTATCCATGTTATTTATTGCTCTTTAATAAATGTAAACACTGTGGCTTTACAAATCTTTGTCCTTTATTATGACTAATATTTGAGATGAATTGGCAATAAAATTGTTTTTTATTCAATTTGATTACTGGTGAATGAGGGTAACAATGTAGTATCTTGGTTAATATCACTTTTGACAAATTCAGATTTCATAATTTTTATCCCCCTTTTTCCCAAGTTGGAATTCCCAATTGCCACTACTTAGTAGTTCCTCACAGTGGCACAGTTACTCATCTCAATCCAGGTGGCAGAGGACAAGCATCAGTTGCCTCTGCTTCTGGGCCCGTCACTCCGTTCATCTTATCACGTGGCTCATTGTGCATGACACCATGGAGACTCCGTATGTGGAGGCTCATGCTACTCTCCGCGAACCATGCACAACTTACCACGCAACCATTGAGAACCACTAATCGCGACCACGAGGAGGTTACCCCATCTGACTCTATCCTCCCTAGGAACCGGGCCAATTTGGTTGCATAGAAGACCTGGCTGGAGTCACTCAGCATGCCCTGGATTGGAACACGTGACTCCAGGGGTGGTAGTCAACGTCAATACTTACTGAGCTAAACTCAGATTTCTAAAACGTGCACAATAAACAGACTTCAACACAATTATCCGATTTGTATTCATTCATTAAGTTTACACTTTATTCATATTGGCTTTACAGACTCACCATTGTGTTGTCATTTTATATATGTTTATTTAAAATAATGCTCTGTCCCTGTGCTCAATAGCTAATCAGTTTAAGAAATATTTTTCCTATTATTTTGTAGAATCCAATATTTTAAAGTCATTATTCGTGCCTTTCCGAACAAGGCATTTATCTTCGAGCACATCCCTATTGTTTGACTTCAGTGTGAAACCCTGTTTGCAATTCATTCAAGAATCCACTTCTGTAATGTGACATTGTGGAGCGGGACATGGTCATGTGTCTGTCACTGGGGAGAGATAGGAAGCGATAAGGGCCATCACCTGGTGACTAATGATATGTAACACCTGTGTCTCATTACAGTGACGACGGAGATGGGCTTGAAAATGCCACCGAGAACGCCAGTGAGGGAGAGAGTCCCAGTCACACAGACCTGCCAGATCATGAAGCTAAATGCTGCAAAGCTGTTAACATTAATTATTTATGAGTTTGTTGTCTCATATGACTAAAGCTAAAGTTGATACCTTGTTGTGAAGCTGAAGAGTAAATGCACTGCTGTGAAGCTGAAAAGCCAAAGACTGTTTGTTAGACTGGTAAAACCATTAAAGCCTGGTTTACCTGGACTGCCACCCCACTTATTGTTGAATCTTCTACAGACTTCCAAGTGATACCAGAATGGAACCAGACCTGCAAGCGAGTTTGCTAAAACAATGCCTACATAGCTATTTGGCTATTGTTAATATAATAAAGGGAAATTGTTTCAGAGATTTTTTTTCATTAAACATCGCAAAAACTTTATTTTTTAATAATCACAGTGAGACCATGTTTTGAGAACATAAATGGGTCAATTTGTATTTCTTGTTGACAATGTAAATCAAAGGTCATTCTGAGTCAGAATCATAATTTCGGTTGTCTATCACATCTTGTGGACTTTTTCTTCTAATGTACAGAGGTGGACAAAGTACACAACTCCATTACTTTAGTGAAAGTACAGATACTACTGGTCAAATATTACTCCATTACAAGTGAAAGCTGTAAAGACAGAATTTTACTTAAGTAAAAGTACAGAAGTACTTGGTTTTAAAAATACTTAAGCATCAAAAGTAAATTTCCTTTTTTATGTCAACGCATTGTTTTATTATTGTTGCATTGTTGTACTTACAATAATTTATACCTCTGAAGCAACCTACTGAATACACTGACAAGCTTGTAGTATCTGTGGAATAATCATTCTTGTGACGCGATCATCTGTGTCCCGCAACTGCTTTCGGGTCCTTGAATAACGTATAATGTGTGAGTAAGGGCAGCCGGTTGAATTTCTGGTGCCCTCTTAGGGTAAGATGGTGCCCCCCTTGGGAGTTGGTGCCCTACGCAGACTGCGTAGTCTGCTTATAGGGAGTGGCGGTACTGCGTTCAGCTCTGCACTTAACTATAGTAATTATGCAAGGTAACAAAAAAAAAAAAGAAAAACAATATAAAAGTTAAAAGATATTAATTTATTTAACTCTTAAGCTCAATTTAAATTTACTTCAAACTGATGTCATTGTCGAACCTTACCTATGCATTAGTGGTGTATCCCCAAGGCTATTGGAATTTGGTGGGCAAAGCCATAAAAAAATTATTTAACTGACCATACTTCATACTGAAACTTGAGCTCTAAAGCACAGATAATTTCAAGCTTTCACAAGAAATTAGTTTACATACCTCAGTATGCTTCCGCAGGTTGGACGGCAAGTTTTTAAAGGCTGTGATATGGTTCGTTTTAGGCAAACGTGCAAATATTTCCATTTTCAGAAAACTGGAACATATTTTCTAAGTATGGCCCTGAGTGCACGCACTGCACCGAGGAACTGCCGTCTTCCATTTTGCCAACTGGTCAGTGTTCAAAAAATGCTGGGAAATCATTGAACTTGATGACACATGACCCTACAATATTGATTATTGATAGGCTGTCTGTTTTAATCACGTTTTAGAGAAGAAAAAAAAAAATCATCCACTGATTTTCAAAGCTGCTACATAATAACCACTTTCTACTCGAGGAACATGATAGAAATGTAGTGGAGTGAAAAGTATGATATTTGTTTTTCAAATGTAGTGAAGTTAAAGGCACAAGTATCCAGAAAAAATAATACTCAAGCAAAGTACAGGTACTCAAAAAGTGTACTTAAGTACAGTTCTCAAGTAAATGTATTTCGTTACTGTCCACCTCTGCTCCTGTAGTACTTTAATTTTCATTTTGAAGTTTTTTGACCAGCATATTAAAGCCAAGTGAGCCAAATCTTATCTAGAAACTTTTTTAGGTGTCGTAACTTACACTAAACCACCAAGTTCAATGCAAGATCCATGCTTGATGTAAACTTTTTGTGGGGGATAAAAATCAGTGTTTCTTTTCAAAGGCTTTGCCATGAAAGTCTTGGAGGCCTGCCGTACTTGTTAAGGCCTCTGCAGCTATGCCAGAGAGGTCACTAAAAGCTGCATCTTATTTCACCGTGTTGTTTTCATTTAGTTGCGCAATCCGCAAATCTGGTTTGTCACCCTCCTGTTCCTTCAGTAACCCTTCATCATTACTAGTCAACATGCCAAACTATGAGGGATCTGATGCAGGGAAAATTCTACAAGAAGGGATGGCTCTTCTTGTAATTACAGACTCTCTCTTATCTCTGGGATGGAATTAAAAACACATTCCTTGCAGACAGTCTCAGTGCTGGCCTGCGGGATGCAAATAAAAAGAGACTGCTGTTTGAGAATTGGAGAGGACTTTGGCAGCTTGATTAGAAACCGATGTGATTGCAGCCACGGTGTGCATTATGACAATGCAAAGGGTTGATTCAGCTGCATGGAGGAAGTGCAGATAATTCAGGTGAGGTTGTGTTGGATCATTCATTCAGAGATTTAGAGCGATGGCAGCCTTGAATATGAAGCATATAAAGACAATATATCAAAACTGGGCATTTGATTTAACTTTTTTTATTGAAAAAATATTTGTAAAAATAAAAAAGCAAAAGCATACATATTTAAATAAAACAAACAAATGTCATCACAGTGAAGCAAGTACCTATTGCACAATGTGTGATAAAAATGCCTTAAGCATTAAAAAAAAGAGCTTTGCAGCTCAGTAAAATTTAATCGAGAATTGCCATTTCATTTTAACTTACAAAATTTCCTTTTGAAAACTTAATTGTACAAACCCATTTACAAAATCCCTTGATATCATTACAAATATACATCTTTTCAACTATGTTATGATGTTTTAATGAAGTATAATACAATGTAAAGATTATTTGCATAATACAAAAAAGAGATTACATATACCTGACATTACTTATAAATGTGTCTTAAAAAAAAAAAAATATATATATATATATATATATATATATTTCAAACGCACATACAGTATGAACACATCAGCAACAAGTAATAGTATTGCATGAGAGTACCATAACATTCTAAAAGTCCTCAATTCTCACAAGTTTCTTGCTTTTTTGTACAGTCTCTTCAATAAAAACTCATTTTACTTGCCCTCAAATCCAAAGATCTCAAGACATTCAATAAGAATGAACTCCACTATATGGTTCTGGTATACCATATTGACTTCCATGTTTCCTGCTTCAAACTCAGGCCACATGAGAGTTGGTCCAAACACAATGCTAATGCCCTGGGTTGACATTAAGTTTTGTTGTGACTTTGTCAAGACTCTGCAAAGAGAAAAACAATAGATAATTGATGTGGAAGAGGCAACAGAAATTAATGTTGTTTTGTTTTGCAGAACATATCTTGTGGATATCCTAACTACACTGACAACAGCGTACGAGTGCTGTAATTTCTTCCAAGCTCAAGACGTGTACATTTCCTGACATAAAACCGCCTCAGATCATCGGTGGGGTGTTTTTGAGGAATTGTGCCTCATCTTTGGAGGCATCTAAGTGCACTTTTTAGCGGGATCTCTCTGAGTTGAGGTTTGGCTGTGGTGAAGAGACAATCAATACTGGGGTATTGAAGGACTCTTACCAGGAGCCAGATTGGAGCCCTCTGGCTCTGTTATGGGTTGAGCCTGGAAAGGGAGGGAGTGATTGTGGTGGAGGGCTGCATTCCAAGTTGTCAATGAGATCCTGACTAAGAGGTGGGAAAGAGGATTAACATTTAGAAGCACACTTTGCATGGCTTTGCTGTGATCCAGTTCTGAAAGGTACACATTTGAAGTGTGTTGGGTTTATAGCACATTTATTGTACCATGGTGTAATCGTCACACTATGCCACTACTACTTTTGTGGTCACATAATTCAATATAATGGTCTACAATTATGCAACATAACTCAATCTATAATCCAGGTGTCACTGTCAAAATACCACTGTGTTACAAAATACAGTACATGTTTAAAGGAATTTCTGTTCATTTTCGAGGTGCAATTTGTTGAGGGTTCTGTCACGCAATGCAACTTATCTTTTGAAGCCTCAGTAAATCTAAACATATACTATATTAAATACCTTTGAAACAAACCACTAAAATGTTTATATTAATAAAATGTAATATATAAATCTACAATTGGGTGATAAATAATGACAATAAAAATATTTGTTAACGCCGATCCAGAAAACATGCAAAATGATTGAGGGACCTACTGTTACTATGACTACCTCCTTGTTCACGAACATTCTTTTTTTTTACAGCAGGGGAAAGTATTTATTTAGTATATGTGTCTTTTGTTTTGACTTCCTTTGGGGCAGTCAAGTCTTAATTAGGGGGGTCAGACACTCCAAAACACCCTTGTAATCCTCACCCTGATGTCAGGGCCATTACACACTCCCTCACCAAGACATATTCTGCTCAAAGTTTGTTTTTAACGTGTGCAGGAGGTAATAATTGTGGCACATTATGGGTGATGTCCCTTTGTGTAGTTTTTGGGACTTTGGGAGACCATTTCAGCAAAACACAACTTAAGAGACAGGCCAAGCACTCTCAATAATTCCCCATTAATGTGTATAATTAACCTCGGCCATTTCGTTTCCCCGGTACATCACAGCTAGACGCATGTCCTGCCATGAGCATTACTAACCTAATTAGCACTCTATGATGTAAGGATCCCGGCTGCCATTGCTAATGGTCCACTAATGATCTTAAAGAGAGAGACTTCATTTCCGAAGTGATTTTTCAAAACATTAAATATGAAGCTTTTTGTCGAACCTTTTAGTGTTTTTCGGTAATTATGCCACTGTGACACCACTAAATACCATGAAGTCCACATCCCCCACCTTCATGTTCAGCTATCAGTAATGTCAGATCGATTAAAATCATGAAAGAAGCCTAATTACAGTCATTATCATTTTCAATTACAGTAGTATCAAATGTTGGAAAGAAGTGAAATATGAAAAAATTATCTTAAAGGAAAAAAAACACTGTTCTTTGGACCGTCATCGAAGAAAAACATGTAAAGGATTCAGTTAATTTACATTACAATACACATTTCAGTGTTTATACAGTAGATAGATATACATATATGTGTACATACACACATATATATATATATATATATATATATATACATATATATATATATATATATATATATATATATATATATATATAATCATTTTGAAAAGGGGAGGATGCAATCTGGTCATCAGTATCTGGGTATTTATGCCAAAATATGCTCATTAAACATCAGTTGACTTGGAGTCCAATGAAGTTGCTCTGGTGTCTGGGTAAGGGCCAGGCTGTGGGCAGCTTGACCGGAGGTGACTGCGCTATGCTTGGTTGAATCTGACAAATCATTGATATCCCGTACATAAGCCTACATGTACGACTCAAGATGCCAATGGGTATTAATTAGCATCTCGTTTGCAAGCGGGGCATGACAGGAAATGGAGGATAGTGCACAATACCGTCATTCCCCGCCTAGGAGGCCAGTGCTAATTGGGTCAGCCTCACTGGCTCCTGAAGAATCAAGGGACGAATAATAAATTGAGGTGGGGTGGGGGGTTACAGAATCGCTCCAAGCTTTAAACTGTGTCATTTTTATCTTATTAGACGATGGCCTTGTCTGAACTGAAAGAAAGACAAGTCATTATCAAGGGAACTAATTTTGTGCTTGACTTTGATTTTATCTCATGGTACAGTATTTGCAGTTTGGACATTTATATATTTTTGTTTACTGGTTTTCTTCACTTTGGCTATAATAGGACATATATTCTTGTACATACAGTTCTGGCCATAAGTTTATATACCTCTTAATTTTTTTAAAAAGAGGGATCATACAACTTTCATATATATATTATTATATAAAATGTATTTTATTTTTTTAAACTACTGCCCTGATGATGACTGATTTGACAACACAAAAACTTATGTGCTCAGGGAACACATAATACCAATGGTGTGTAAACTTTTGAACAGGATAATTTATGTAAATTTATTATGATTATTGTAGAATATTGCAGAAATATACTTGAATATTTTAATGCATTTTTATGGCATTATACACTAGCAGCCAAAAGTTTGGAATAATTTACAGATTTTGCTATTATGGAAAGAAATGTGTACTTTTATTCACCAAAGAGGCAACCGATCACAATGTATAGTCAGGACGTAAATAATGTGAAAAAATACAATAACAATTTGAAAAAACTTAATGAGAACTTTGATGAGAACTTAAAAAGAGTTCTCATCAAAAAAAATCCTCCACTTGAAGTAATGACAGGCATTCTAGCCTTCAGTTAGTCCAGATACTCAGGTAACATTTCACCCCACGCTTCCTGTAGCACTTGCCATAGATGTCTTGTTGGGCACTTCTCATGCCCCTTACAGTCTAGCTGATCCAACAAAAGCTCAATGGGGTTAAGATCCATAACTCTCTTTTCCAATTATCTGTTGTCCAATGTCTGTTTCTTTGCCCACTCTAACATTTTCTTTTTGTTTTTCTGTTTCAAATTGTGGCTTTTTCTTTGCAATTCTTCCCATAAGACCTGCGCCCCTGAGTCTTCTCTGTACTGTTGTACATGAAACTGGTGTTGAGTGGGTAGAATTTAATAAAGCTGTTAGCTGAGGACATGTGAGGCATCTATTTCTCAAACTAGAGGATCTGATGTACTTATCCTCTTGTTTAGTTGTACATCTGGCCTTCCACATCTCTTTCTGTCCTTGTTAGAGGCAGTTTTCCTTTGTCTTTGAAGACAGTAGTGTACACCTTTGTATGAAATCTTCATTCCTCAATATAATGAATGGCTGAGGAGTTTCTATAGAAACCTGTTTCTTTTTTGCCTGTCAATAGATTACACTTTTTTATCGAATTAATTACATGACATGCCGATTAATTAATCACAATTAAAGGCATACATCTTTATTAGCTGAGATAGGTCCCCAAATAAAGATAATTCATAGAAATAATGTATAATAATTCAAATGTTTGTAAATACAATACTCAGAACCTATAATATAATACAGATTGAAATTCAGTGTTAACTAAAATGCATTATCATGGCAGATGAATGAAGAATTGTTCAAAAATTGTTCCAAAAGTGGCTTAAGAACACAATATATTGTTTGTTTCATTCTCATTTCACCAAATAAGCCTACTGTTGACAGAAATCTGTTCTGCATTGAGTTTGTCAATGTGTCTACTTCACAGAACGTGTTCTTGCATTCTGTCAGCACTATATTTAACTGTCGCTCTATGTACATATGAGTGCCTCAGACGGACACGTTTGGAGCGTCTCACTGGTATTCAGCATCATACATGCCACATTTTTAGGATGCTTTGTCAAGTTAAAAGTAGTGGAAACCTAGAAAATCACATCTCAAGAATCTGTTGTACTTTGCCCACCTGTTGTGCTTCCACCTGAGTGAGTGGTTCTCACTCTGACTGCGCAGCTAGTGAGGTTTGTTGTGTATATATATAATTAATCACACTAAATGAAAACATTAAATTGAAAGTCATAATATATACATATATATACAGTATATACACAAAACAAATGACATATTCTAAAATAGGTGTGTAAACTATTGGGTTGGTAAAAAAATGGGTAAGTAAACTGTAAACTGAAAATCCAAATTTGCACAGCAGCAGTTTTCTTTAATCTAATTTGAGAGATACAAAACATAGATGAGAAGAAAAGCTTTTTTTTTCCTTGGCTTTCCTGATCAGAGGCTGATCCAGGTTTCTTTTCCAGCACAAAGCAAACGTAACCTTGAATTACTAACAAAAAACAAAACCTGTGGCCTTTTAAATCACTTGTGGTAAAGGGGAAATATGAGCAGTGGTGACAAAACCTCCCACAAAAAGAGACATAAATAGCACTACCGAGCAAGTGTACTGTTGAGAAAATCTGGTTGCCTTGACCACATCATCACAATGCATGCATACAACTATTTATTGAATCCAGGCTCCATGGACCAGAAGAAAAGTAAATTGAACATTGGTTCCACACGGGCACAGAAAGTCCCCACAACAAAGAGATTTTGACTTTCACCACTTCTAGATGGACCAAGCCAGAGAAAAATACAGTATAACCCACAAAAGAAGCATGACAGTTGGAGTTAAAAGGCACACTTCAGTTAAGTATACCTCCATTAAATTTTAATAGTGACAGATGGGAAGAATTCAGACAAAGATTGATGATTGAGAGAATATGTTTGTATTTACGCACATCAATGATTAGAGCAAAAGATGCAAGATTTGGGGTCAGTGCAGTTATTGTTTATATTATCTTATATATATATATATATATATATATATATATATATATATATATATATATATATATAAGATAATATATATATATTATATATATTAATTTTAAACTACATATATACACGTTCTTAAAGGAATATTCCAGGTTCAGTACAAGTTAAGCTCAATCGACAGCATTTATGGCATAATGTTGAGTACAACAAAACTTTATTTTGACCCGTCCCTCCTTTTCTTTAAAAAAAGCAAAAATTAGGACAAACTCATTGCCATAATCATATGCTAGATTTAATTTTGTCATATGGAGTTGATGTTCATAATATAGAAATTCTGCAGCAGAGCGATGACATCTCAGATCATTACCTCGTCTCTTGTATGCTGCAATCAGCTAATGTTACTCAATCTACACCACACTATCATTCAGGTAGGGCTATTATTTCGACCACAATAGATAGCTTCACTAATAAACTTCCAGACCAATCTCATAAACTCAGTACACCCCAAAGCCCAGAAGAACTTGATGAAATAACAAAAAATATAAATACAGTCATCTCTAGCACTCTTGATACTGACGTCCCCCTTTGATTAAAGAAAATTAAAGAAATAAGCCCTGCACCATTGTACAATGATAACACCCATGCTCTCAATAGAGCAGCTCGGAAAATGGAGCACAAGTGGAAGAATACAAAATTAGAAGTATTTTGCTGTGCATGGAAGGATAGTGTCTGTAGATACAAACAGGCACTAAAAGCTGCCAGGTCAGCATATTTTAATAAACTCATAGAAAATAACCACAACAATCCTAGGTGTGTATTCAGTACTGTGGCTAAATTGGTTAGGAATAAAGCCTCAAGAGAACCAGATATTACGTTGCAGTACAAGAGTAATGACTTCATGAATTTCTTTACTGATAAAATTGAAATAATCAGAAATAAAATTGGAATTATGCAATCATCTGTCATAGCACCTCAGAAAACAGTGTCTCATAAATTTCCTTCCGTGCAACTTCAATCCTTCACTGTCATAGGTCTTGAAGAGCTAACAAAACTTATAGAAACGTCAAAAGCCACAACATGTTTGTTAGATCCACTACCAACTAAGCTCTTAAAAGAGGTATTTTCTGTAATTTCAGAACCTCTTCTTAATATTAATAACTCCTTAGGACATGTCCCAGGAAACTTTAAAGTGGAAGTTATCAAACCACTTATTAAGAAGCCACAACTTGGTCCTGAAGAACTGGCTAATTGTTGACCGATTTCAAATATCCTGTTTATGTTGATAATACTAGAAAATGTAGTCTCCTCTCAAATATGTTAATTTCAATAGAGAAATAGTATATATGAACAATTTCAGTCAAGATTTAAGCCTCATCACATTACAGAGACTGCACTTATCAGAGTTACAAATGACTTGCTCTTATCATCTGATTGCGGCCTCATTTCACTTCTAGTGCTTTTAGATCTTAGTGCTGCATTCGACACGATAGATCACGACATTCTCTTGAATAGGCTAGAGAATTATGAGATCTCTACCACTTTGACTATATAAATGAGGAATTTTCAAACCAAACAAAAGTAAAGTATGAAGTGCCACAGGGATCAGATTTAGGGCCTCTGCTGTATATGTATATGCTTCCTCTGGGAGATATTATCAGGAATCGTGGAATAAGTTTCCACTGTTATGCCGACGATACCCAACTTTATATTTCTTCAAAACCTGATGAGATTTCACAAATCTCCAAATTAACAAAGTGTAACAATATAATAAAAGATTGGATGGCCAGAAATGTCCTTCTACTCAATTACAACAAAACAGAGGTACTAATTATTCAACCAAATACCCCTAAAAATAAGCTGCTAAAATATAATTTGACTATCGATGGATGTACTGTTACGTCATCTTCAACAGTGAAGAAACAAGGTGTTCCCCGTCTGTCGCTCACTTCGACGTCGTGTCGAAGAAGCGACACTAGGGGTCTCTCTTGAGCGCCGAAAGATACCTCTGATCTATGAAAAAAGGCCAATGAGAGTTGGCGAACAGTATTTGCATACTCCGCCTCCGGATACGGATATAAAGGCGAGAGAAATACGCTCGTTCATTCAGTAATTTTCTTCGGAGCCGAAGGTCGTGTGTATGCAGTCAGCTGCGAGTAACACAACTGATCCTGCTTCTGATCCTCTGACGCTCTGCTTTGCTGTTGGATTTACGGCGCACTACAGCGGCTTTTCTCTTCACTGCCGGTGTGCAGTTTGCCCCTGGGCGCTTCGACAGCGCAGAGTTAAAAGAGTTGAAAGAGTGATTCTCTCCGTAAAAGAGTTTATTTCCCTGAAAGAGCATTACACATTGGCGTTGAACGTCCTTTTCAGGACGCGTCTTTATAAAGATGTAATTTCCGCCCCTGTGTAGTTTCTGGATGCGGTGATTTCTCCCCACCTCTCTCGGTCATAAAACACTGTCTTGCATGCCTGGGCTGCGATCACACGCAGGCAGCGTTTTATGAATGGTTCATGTTCTCAGTGCGAGAACATAGCCATGGCAACATTGCGGTCATGTGGCTTTCTTTTGTAATGAGAGAAAGCCGTTTCAGCCGCCCCCCGCGCCTCGCCTCGCCTCCTTCCTACGGGATTGACGCAGGCGCCGCGGGCGATGAACACGATTTGGGGGACAATGACGGGCTCTGTTCGCCGGGTAAACCCCCTCGGTAAACCGCGCCCCCGGGCCACGGAGGTCAGAAGCGCCGGCACTCGAACAGGCGATGGCCACCCCTTGTGGTCCAGAAACGCACCTGTGGACTGGACCTGGTCGAAATGCGGGAGGCAGACAAGGCACACCTTCTCCCACACCCCCGTCTCCCAGCTCCGTCTATTCGGCGCCACCGTTGACGACTCTGCCCAGCAGTCCTCAGCGGTGAGGCAGACAGAGGCCACTGCACATCCTGCCCCGCCGCAAGCCTGCCGCCATGGGCCATGCCCCGTCTGCTCGCCGAGGGCTTCCTCCTGCGGCTATGAAACACCCTGCTCCGCCTCAACCCGGGCCCAGCTCTCAGCCCCAGCGTCGAGCACTCCGCAGGAAGCGGACACCCCCGTCTCATGGACCCCCTCAAGGACCCGGAAGGCTCCCAGGCTGTCCATAGACACTCAACCCAGGGACCAAGATGTTAGCTCCGGAGGTGGTAAGACCGCTCCGTCCCCGGTGGAGGGCCGGGAGGAGAATTTTTTGTCGAATTTGTTTTTACATTCTCATATTCTCTGTAACGAGCTATTTCCTTTTGTCTCTGGGTCACCTGGCCCGCAAATGCCGTTCCCACGGCACTCTGCCACCAGATCTCAGCAGTCCCGGCTTCCTGGACACGGACCACCCGTCTCCAGCCCCACGACTGCCCCCCCCGGCCGGCCGGTTCCGACCAGTCTAGAGGACGCCTACCCGAGATCTCCTCCTCAGTCGCTAACCCGCCCCCTGCCGGGTGTGCAGAGCAAGGTAAGTGCTTTGAGTCTTTCTCAGCACCCCAGCTGCGGGTCGCCCTGTCGCCACCCAACGCTGCCCTACCTGCTCCGCCCCGCTGCGAGGCCCCGCCGGGTACGTCCAAATTAACCGTCCCCTTGGTGCCCCTAGCGCAGAGGTTGGACGCGTGGCTTTCACTTCCCAAACCGTCTCGCTGGCTGGCCCGGACCATCCGACTCAGTTACGCAATTCAGTTTGCCAGGCCCCCGCCCCCCTTCATGGGTATCCGCTTTTCCGCAGTACACGGCGAACACGCCCACTCTCTGCGCGCGGAAATCGCGACTCTTCTGGCCAAAGATGCGATAGAGCCTGTCCCTCCAACCGAGATGAAGAAGGGTTTCTACAGCCCCTACTTCATCGTACCCAAGAAAAGCGGCGGCTTACGACCAATCTTGGACCTTCGAGTTCTCAACCGAACGTTGCACAAACTCCCGTTCAAGATGCTCATGCAGAAACACATCTTAACCTGCGTCCGGCATCTAGATTGGTTCGCAGCGATAGACCTGAAGGACGCGTACTTCCACGTCTCCATCCTGCCCCAACACCGCCCCTACCTGCGGTTTGCGTTCGGGGGCCAGGCGTATCAGTACAAAGTCCTCCCCTTCGACCTGTCTCTGTCCCCTGGCGTCTTCACGAAAGTCGCAGAGGCAGCTCTTGCCCCGCTCCGAGAAGCCGGCATCCGCATACTCAACTACCTCAGAGACCGGCTCATTCTGGCCCACTCGCGAGTGTTACTATGCGCCCACAGAGACCAGGTGCTCAGGCACCTCAGCCGTCTGGGGCTTCAGGTCAACTGGGAAAAGAGCAAGCTCACCCCAGTTCAGAGCATCTCTTTTCTCGGGATGGAGTTAGACTCGGTCTCAATGTCGGCATGTCTCACCAACGAGCGTGCCCAGTCAGTGTTGAACTGCCTCGCCGCCTTCAGGCCAGGCACAGCGGTCCCCTTAAAACTTTTCCAGAGGCTCCTGGGGCATATGGCGTCCTCCGCGGCGGTTGCGCCGCTGAGGTTGATGCATATGAGACCGCTCCAACACTGGCTCCAGACCCGAGTCCCGAGACGAGCATGGCGCCACAGCACGCACCGGGTAACAATCACCCCCGCCTGCCGTCAGACATTCAACCCCTGGACAGACCTCTGTTTCTTACGGGCTGGAGTGCCCCTACAGCAGGTGTCCAGACGCGTCCTGGTCACGACCGACGCCTCCAGATTGGGTTGGAGCGCTGTTTGCAACGGGCACGCAGCCTCAGGCCGTTGGAAAGGGGCCCAGCTGCGTTGGCACATCAACTGCCTCGAGTTGTTGACTGTCCTTTTGGCCCTGCAGAAGTTTCTCCCGTTAATTCGGGACGAACATATCCCAGTCAGGTCGGACAGCACCACTGCGGTCGCGTACATAAATCACCAAGGCGGCGTACGCTCCCGTCACATGTCACAACTTGCCTGTCGTTTCCTCCTTTGGAGCCAGCACCGACTCAAGTCGCTGCGTGCCACTCGCATCCCCGGCAACCTCAATGTGATAGCGGATGCGCTGTCATGACAACGCTTGCCTGGCGGAGAGTGGAGGCTTCACCCCCACTCGGTTCAGCTGATTTGGGAACGGTTCGGCAAGGCCCAGGTAGACCCCTCTGCCTCCCGAGAGACCTCCCACTGCCCGCTCTGGTACGCCCATTCAGAGGCTCCCCTCGAGGCAGATGCACTGGCACACAGCTGGCTGGTGGGGCTGCGCAAGTACGCATTCCCCCAGTGAGCCTTCTTGCACAGGTGCTGAGCAAGGTCAGGGAGGACGAGGAACAATTCACTCAATTCACTCATGGCTCCTTACTGGCCCACCCGGGCCTGGTTCTTGGACCTTGTACTCCTCGCAACAGCCCCTCCCTGGCGAATTCCCCTGAGGAAGGATCTTCTTTCTCAGGGACGGGGCACGGTCTGGCATCCGCACCCAGACCTTTGGAACCTCCACGTCTGGCCCCCGAATGGGATGCGGAAGATCTAGCTGGTCTACCACCCACGGTCGTAGCCACGTTCAACCAAGCCAGAGCCCCTTCTACCAGGCAACTCTACGCCCTGAAATGGCGTCTGTTCGTAAATTGGTGTTCTTCCCGGGCAGAAGACTCACAGAGGTGAGCAGTTAGGTCTGTGCTCCTGTTCCTACAGGAGAGGTTGGAGAGGAGGCTGTCCCTATCCACCTTGAAGGTGTATGTTGCCACTATCGCAGCTCACCACGACCCAGTAGACAGCAAGTCTCTGGGTAAGCACGACTTAATCGTCAGGTTCCCAAGAGGTGCCCGGAGGTTAAACCCCTCCCGGCCAAACCTGTTCCCCTCCTGGGATCTCTCGGTGTTCCTCGCCGGTCTTCAGAGATCCCCCCCCGAGTCGCTAGAATCAGTTGGCTCAGGGCCCTCTCCTAAAAAGATGGCCCTGCTGATCGCGCTCACTTCCATCAAGAGGGTCGGGGACCTGCAAGCGTTCCCTACTAACGACACTTGCCTGGAGCTCGGTCCGGCAG
The DNA here is from genome assembly GCA_032164185.1 of Moxostoma hubbsi. Taxonomy (NCBI): domain Eukaryota; kingdom Metazoa; phylum Chordata; class Actinopteri; order Cypriniformes; family Catostomidae; genus Moxostoma; species Moxostoma hubbsi. The sequence goes on along the minus strand of JAVLUX010000011.1, from coordinate 19,134,909 downwards.
ATACTCATGTGATCCTAAGACCTCGACTGGGCTACGTGCCCATGGTTCCTACCACGCCCTCTGGAGATCAAGTAGTGAACCTACAAGTGCTGCCCCGGGAGGAGGCAGACCCAGCCCTCTCACTGTCGTGTCTGGTACGTGCCTTGCGTGCCTACCTGGAACGCACCCAGAGCTTCAGGCGCTCTGAGCAGCTCTTTGTCTGCTTTGGAGGACAGCAGAAAGGGAACGCTGTCTCCAAACAGAGGTGTCTCACTGGGTGGTGGATGCCATTCATTTGGCCTATCACACCCAGGCCGTGCCCCCCCCCCCCCCTTTTTTTTGCGGGTTCGAGCCCACTCTACTAGGAGCGTGGCATCCTCATGGGCACTGGCTAGGGGCACCTCCCTAGCAGACATTTGCAGAGCTGCGGGCTGGGCAGCACCTAAAACCCTTACGATCTCAGGGTTGAGTCAGTCTCGTCCCGTGTTCTCTCAGGTCCGAGCCCATAGAACTCGGTACACGTCGACGATCTGACTGGGTGAATCGCTTGTTTCCAGCGCCGTTTCCCTCGATCGAGGTAAAACAGTGCGCCTTCTTTCCCAGAGAACCTAGGTCCCTGGTTGATTCTTCCCTAGCCCTTCGGGCCCGCAGGAGTTCAGCGGAGGGACTTGCTGGTCCAGTCCACTACGGGTACCCCAGGCTACCCCTACTGGAATAGGTGCTCCACAGATCAGGCCTCCTACGGGACTCCTCCTGTGTGTACTTCCACGGTACGGTCACCTTACGAGCTGACCCGCGTCTCCCTTAGGCAGTCTTTGGCTGCCCTCCCTCCGGTTGCCGTGTTGTAGCAACTCCCCCCTCCTCGAGGCGGGATCTACCACCGCGCCATTTCCTCCCACATGCCCAAAGTGGCCATGTGATGTATTTTGCCTCCTTTACCTCCCCTGCTGGGCGGGTGTGGCCTCCGCAGGGTCTTTTCCCCCTAAAAGAATAGGGATTCGGGAATAAGACCCCCTTCCCTCGATGCGGTAAGGGCCCCGGCTGCTCTTGCTCTATGCCGAGAAAACATAGAGAGAAAAGAGGCCCAGCCAGGCTTGGCCCGTTCCCTAGTTGGGAGCGTCACCTTGTTCCCCCCTAGGGTAACCAAAAGGATTCTGACGCTTTTTTCGGGGCATTGGGGAAGAGTACGTGCAGCCTGAGCACAGTTGGTCGCTTGTGCAAGTAGAAATACCTGCCCGCTTCTGTGTCAGCAGTACACGTACACGGCTCAGCGCATGGCGAGTTTTGAAGTGGACCCCTAGTGTCGGTTCTTCGACACGACGTCGAAGTGAGCGACAGATGGGGAACGTCTCGGTTACGTATGTAACCTCCGTTCCCTGATGGAGGGAACGAGACGTCGTGTCTTCCCGGCCACGTCGCTGAGCCGAGCCGCTGAGGTGCCCGGAACACTCCCGGCTCCTCAGAAAAATCCTGAATGAACGAGCGTATTTCTCTCGCCTTTATATCCGTATCCGGAGGCGGAGTATGCAAATACTGTTCGCCAACTCTCATTGGCCTTTTTTCATAGATCAGAGGTATCTTTCGGCTCTCAAGAGAGACCCCTAGTGTCGCTTCTTCGACACACGTCTCGTTCCCTCCATCAGGGAACGGAGGTTACATACGTAACCGAGACGTTATATTTGATACCAATCTGTCCTTTTAAAATATAATTACAAATGTTTGTAGAATAGCATTCTTCCACCTAAGAAATATTGCTAAATTACGGCACATGCTATCTGTTACTGATGCCAAAAAACAAATTAATGCGTTCATGACCTCAAGACTATATTATTGTAATGCATTACTGGGAGGATGTCCAGCAAGATCTATAAATAAACTTCAATCTGTTCAAAATGCAGCAGCAGGGTGCTGACGAGAACAAAGAAATATGACCATATTAGCCCCATTTAATCCTCAAATTTCGTATTAATTTAAAAATTCTGTTAACTTCATACAAAGCTTTGAATGGTCTAGCTTCGCAGTACCTAAGTGACCTTCTACCATGCTTTATTCCATCATGATCAATTTGATCACAACATTCTGGCCTGTTAATAGTTCCTAGAGTATCAAAATCCACAAAAGGAGGTAGATCATTTACATATTTGGCTCCTAAACTATGGAATAGTCTCCCTAACACTGTTCGAGATGCAGACACACTCCCTCAGTTTAAGTCTAGACTAAAGACTCATCTATTTAGCCAGGCATACACCTAATTTATCCTTCAACTCACAATTAGGCTGCTTTAGTTAGGTCTGCTGGAACCAGAAACAGTGACCATGATCTATAACTCTGCAATAAATTGAATGGCATCTATTCTAATTTTATTTTATTTGTTTCCCTGTCTCAACCTTGGGACTCCTATCCTGAGGTCACCAGAACCAGCTCCATTCCTGCTTTGTGTTGGACTCCACTGCTAAGTGTCGCCTTGTGATGACTAATAGCAGCCAGTGCCAGCCAAATATCCCTATAGTCTATTATGATGAACTTCCGAGAATGAACTGATGCCAACTCCAACCATAAGACATAGGATACTTCATATGCCATTGTCTGAACCTTGTACTTAAGATAGACCTCACCGAAAATACCTTCCAGGTTCAACTGCGATGCACCTCACTGATCTCTGCCTGCATCACCTCGGTCTATTGATGGACTACACTCTTGAAATGAAAAACATAGACTATCAACTGCCAACAAAAGCCTACATCAGCCAATTAACAAGGACAGTTGCATCTATGTAAACTTCTGCAGTTAATACAGGATGGACTTCAAAGACATTAGTCATTAATCTTACATTTCCCTTACCACTTACTTAGTTTAATAATTTTAAACCATGACTTGCGCTATACATAAGTAATATTGGCATGATATTCATGATGTTAACCAGAGGGGAACTGGCCCCCACAGTGAGTCTTGTTTCTCCCAAGGTTATTTTTCTCCATTAACCAACTTCTTATGGAGTTTTGTGTTCCTTGCCACAGTCGCCTCGGCTTGCTCACTGGGATTATAAATACAACTATTATTTAATTACTTATTTTTAAACACAATTCACAATCTTATTTTATCAAACACAATGATGACTCATAGACATTGTAGACATTACAGTTTTATCTTCTGTTAATGCCTTATCTTCTGTACAGCTGCTTTGAAATAATGTGTGTTGTGAAAGGCGCTATACAAATAAAAATGACTTGACTTGACTAGTATTGAACCCGGACCATTCCTTTAATAACAGCTAGAAGTATTACAACAGAATGTAAAACATGCAGAGGTCTACAAACTGTGCAAAAAGTGTCACAATGGCCAAAGATGGCAATCTGAATGTATCTGTCTGCAGTGGCTTTTTAGCACATAAATTTATAGATGTAACGTAACTTCTCAGAGAGGGTTTTATAGTCTATACAGATTTAACTAATTGACCTCATTAAGTCAGTTGTTGGACAACTAGTCAACCTTCCTGACCCATCTCTCCACAAGATTAGTACATACATTCTACCATGAGTTGCATGGCCAAACAGAGGTCTAACCTAATTATTCACTCTTTATCTTAGTCTGTACCAGGATTACTCCAAATCAGAATGAATACAAGTGTCTCAGGAAAACAACAGATTGCAACACACACTTTAATCCAGTTCATCGAGGCCGCAAATTCCTTGTCTTTATTCATGGGAAAGCCATCCTGATATTCAGAGAGGGAAAGCACTAGACAGAAACAAGTATGACTTAAGTGAGAATGTAAAATAAACTGAACCACATCACTGGGCCAGGGTGTGGTGCCCACAAAGCAAAACCCTGCGTTTTGGATTCTAAGCACCCTTGTCTTTTATTACTCTAATAGTAAGAGAAAGGAGCAGCAGGAACGTCACTGTGGAGAAGGAACAGACTTGGTGGCACTATAGGGATTTAGAGTGTCACCACAAGTTTCACTTTAACAGCTTCTTGGTAAGCAGAATAAAAGATGAATGGATTTTTTTAATGCTGCCATTCAGTAAAATTTTGATATCATGTTTTTTCCATTGTGCTAGTGTGCAGATTAGGTATTTTGAAATTGTACAGAGTTGTTACAATATTTCTTTGGCTTTAGCAAACCGTTCTCAAAATTCATCACCTTTACCTGAGGTTCTCTAATTTTTCAGACCAATTACCATATCCGATCAAATCAGTCAATTGAACTGTTACTATTTGCGTACAACAATGCCACTTTTAGAATGTAGGCTATGTTAGGAATTTTTATATGGATTTTAATTTCCCACTGTCATGTGGCATACCACCAGGATGCACTAGGTGTACCACTGGTGAGACACCTACAAATGTTTGAGAACTACTGACCTATACTACAGGATTGGAGGCTGGAAGTTTGTGATTTCATATGTTTACAAACAGATGATAAACTTGTCAGTCTTTATCATGGAATACACATCTAGTTTCCTTCAGCATGTTCAGAACACTGTGTTCCTGCCTAGAAAATGACTGCCATTCAATTAGTGTGTCTCTCACACACATTAGTGTTTTCTGATTGGGAGACCTGGCATGGGCAACCCAACAGACTTTAGCACTAGTGCCAAAGGGTATGTTCCATCGGGGGAAGGGAGGAGGGGCGCTCATCAATCTGAGATGAGTCCTGTGGCCCTCCTGTGCAGGGTGGTAAATGTGCAGAATGGTAAAGTGGGATAGAACACCCCTCCTGGGAGATGGAGACTAGCCATATGGCCTTCTGGCTGTACCAGTAACGCTATCATGGACAAGGACTTGAGCATTGACACACAGAAACACACAAGCACACACACACATTATGGTTTATATTTGGTCTTCTTTTCATGTTTCATCCTGTTTATCAAGGCCTTTAATTGAAGGGTTTCAAAACTGGCTTTATTTGTTAGTCACATTGAAAAGGAACTTCAAAAGTAGGAGTAGTCCTTTGCCTTTTTATAGAGGAGTGGCAAAGAAATGTGAGTGATGTGCAGGAGACGTTGGGTAATGTGGAGCTGAGTAATAGGGGCCCTCACAGGATGGGGCCCCCACAGAAAGGATATTTTGATAATTAATGATATTATAATCCATGATACAGTTATGTAGTTTTATCATGCTATTGGCAGGATTAAAATGGAGCAAGACTCAATTGTCCATCAGTAAATATGAGGAGTTTGCCTTATTTGCCCAATGTCTCCTTATGTTAATCTCCCCATAATGAAAAGTAGTATGGTTTTCTAGTCCAGTTCAGCCAGGTGTTCAGAGTAAACTCAACTTGTTATTGTTAAATTACTAATTTCAGACATGAAACTCTGAACAGGGCAAGTTGATAGGTCCCTAGACTTATAATATGGTAGCCAATCAACTTTTACTCTCTCTTTGCCAAACAATTCAATTTGCTCAGTTTTCACTGCAGTGCATTGCAACAGTTTTCTCTGAAACCCTCCCCTCGCCAGCTCCATATGTCTAGATCTGCTACATGGTGAATTGTATTAATGTCTAATTGTGCAGCAGCACTTCATACATGCTTAAAAGGTTAGTTCACCCAAAAGTGTAAATTCTCATCATTTACTCACTCTCATGATATCCCAGTTGTATCCAAATCTCTCATCAACTAAAAGGACAGCGTCCCCCCGCTCAATAACTTTTGGGCCAGTTTCTATGTAAAATCCCAGGCTGATTTCTCTTCCCAGTCCCTGGACGTAATCGCAATGGCACGTGAGACGTAAGAACTGATGCATGTGCTACACCCCCATAAGAGCAGAGCTATTTTCAACCGAGTAGGTGCAACGGTGGTTTATAGTTAAAAAGTACTTAAATATTGACCTTTTTGCACCAAAAGCGAACATATCGTTTTAGAAGACATTATCCTCTGGATTTGTATCAATGGTGCTTATGCTGATTTTCTGTGATTTTTGGAGCTTCATAAGTCTGATCACCATCTTCTTGTATTTTAAGGATCTACTGAGCTAAATAATTTTTCTGTTTTCTTCAAGTGTGTTCTGGTGAAGAAAGAAAGTCAAACACTTGGTATATCATGAGGGTGAGTGTGGCACGGTGGAGGGCGGGACCGGCGCGTGATTGCGCACGCCCGGTCCCGTATCGGGCTGATTGAGCCGGCAAGAGGGTTAAAAGGCCACTCGCAGACGGCGATCGGGAGAGAGAGCTTAATCAGCAGAAGTCTGCTGTCCTAAATGTTTGTTTTAAGTTCTTCATTAAATTATTATTTATGTTGACAAGCCGGTTTCTCGCCTCTTCCTTGCCCGTAACCTGATCGTTTTACAGTGAGTAAATGACGAGAGCATTTTCATTTTTGGGATTTTCATGTCTTTTCATGTGTTTTTCTAATTGTGCAGCAGTAGCATCTCCACATGCTTTAATATGTATGTATGTTCTAGCAGTAGCAAATATTGGTAGCAGCAGCATAGCAGATCTAGTCCACCAAGACCTATAACCTATAAATATGTCATACCAATATTAACATGCTAAATCTATCTGAGAGTTGTTATGACTGAACTTTATTAATGGTTAGAAAATGAAGTCTAAATCAGGCTTTCAAAAAGTGTAGAGAGTGAAAGCAGCAGACTACAGACCAATTTCTTGAAGAGGAATGTTCAGTCTTATGCTCCAAAACTTTTCAAGATAGCTAAATATCATCACATATTTAGACAGCAGTGTAATGTCTGTCCTGTTCAGTTCAAGACAGGGTAGAGATTTCAAATTTAAGGTCTTCGTTACACTTGCATCATTAGTCAAGTGAGGTTTTAGACCCCATCAGAAATTTGCGAAATGTTTGCACACATTCTCAAGCTGACATATATGAATGAAGCTCAGATTATTACAGGTCACAGACATGAAAATAAACCAAAGATCTTATGAGTGAATTTGAAGATGAAATGCATCCACTCTCCCCTCACTTAAGCTCCTTCGTGCCATATATTTCATGCAACTTGAGTTTTGTTTTGGAGAGGTGTGTAGTGCATTGAAAACCTTGTGTACATTAATGTTCACTGGTTACTGGAGGTGAGCAGTCTCTTGACAATTTAAAGGTGATGTCATTTTTATATACATTCTCCTATCTCAGCTTAATATCCAGAGATAACTATAAGTAAGTCGTTTTGTAGCATTTGTTTGAGCAACCCGATCATCCTGACATAGCAACACTAGCTCAACCTATGCTGGAGTTTTCAGCTTGACTGTCTGTTTGGTCCAATCAATGGCTGAAAGGGGAGAGTTCTAGTAACCTGTTGGAAAATAATCATTATTTTTGGAATTTATTTTGGTGACTCTGGTAGCAGATAAATTACACACTCAACCTACAGTATATGACTTGTGAAAAACTACCTAAGATCAATAATGTCTCAGAATAGACTTGGCCTGGCACTCCTCAACTAGAAGCCAATTAGCTAATGAGGTGGACTTCAAATATATTATTGGTGAGTTTACCAACAAGAAAACCTAATGGCCTTTAAATGTAGGATACATGTACAGTAGACGCATGCAGTAGGTGTACCAAGCTGTACATCTATCTAAATTTTGTATTATTGTTTTAGTAATTTAGATGTTTTTGACTTCAAGCTATAAAATACTATTTTAATATCCTAAAACTTCATTGCAGTAGATTTAAAGAATATTTGCCATTAACATATGTTTACTTAATAAAATTGTGTTAATGTTGGTAAGTTAATAATTTGTGCATTAAATCCTTCTCTCTCTCTCTCTCTCTCTCTCTCTCTCTCTCTCTCTCTCTCTCTCTCTCGCCCTGTGGTGCTACGCCCCTGATATTGTGTATGGATATAGCAAATGTGGCAGTATTTAACGTACCTCCTCAGGTGGTGGAAGAGCAGTTTCATAGTGTTGTGGTTGGGTTTGGGGAGTTGATGGATCAGTTTCTTCATTGCTTGAACCTTCTGTGTGTGCTCCTTAATTTCTGTAGGCAGGGAAGTGATGATAAAATGTTTTGATTTCAGTATTGCTCCATTTGAACCTTGAGGTTCACAGGAAAGGTAATGTCTTTTCCATACTTTTTCATTAACATAGCTTATCAAGAATCAGAATTTTCCATAATACTGTACTATTATCCATTTCTCTAATAATTATATTGACATGCTTGGGAAGGCCACATATAAGATGTAGAAGCTCAATTCCTAAATGCTGATTTACCACAAATGTAGAATATGCACTCAATTTAGCTTATTACTTATGATACCCTAAAACATAATTACAGTAGTTTTAATTTCTTAAAAACTTGTGTAAAAAAATATTCCCTTTTCTATTCCATAAAAACAAAGTGTGTTATGCAGCTTTAACTATTACATAGGTATGAAGCTATGCAAACTAAACAAAGCCTATTCACACATGCAATGCTGAACTTGCTGATGCAAGTTTTTTTTTTTTTTTTTTTTTTTTCTACACAAAAGCACATGAGTGGTGCTAATGGTCCGTAATAGTCCACATCCATTAACAGCTATTTTGCTGTAACACTAGCTGTAAGCAGTGATCTCTTGACCCTGCTATGCTTTGCATGTCAGATGGCTGTTGACCTCAAGGCAAACTCCTGAGAGGCACCAACCTGAGCACTAACGGTTCTCAGTACCTGACCTTTGACACTTTGAAGTTCTCTGGAGCTATTATGATAGATATAGTAATGTAGCTAATCATTCTGTTTCATACACTGACGGTTTATATGATGCCCAAGAGGCTTGTATGGTAAACTAGATTAATGTATCATTTGGTGTTGCTTAAACTTTGATTTGCAATAGTAGAGGGTTATTTAATAATAATTCAATGAATGATTTTGTTCAATATCATTAAAGAACCTTAGCAGATGTTGAAATGGAGCTGCTTTCATGGGGCCACCTGTGTGCACTCAAAGCTCTTCCAGGTCAAATTTCACCGTAATGGATTGTTTAAAACAGTATTAACAGACCTCCAAAATTGTACGTCACAAGTTCCTTTCATAAGTACATCACTGAATACTTGGTTTACAAATACATGAAGTAGACCAAGCAATTGTATTTAGTGATACATTGCAATTAATTGTCCTTAAAGTGAGAAATCCATATGGCATGCTTGCAGCTTAAATGTGTATAATCTGGGCATGTCCAATAAAGCAATAAGCCACAAGAGGCTGTGTTTTACAGCAATGTTATGGCGGGTGAGGGGTGTTACAAAGCAAAATGTATCATTAAACATTAAAATGCATGTTTCAAATGTATAGCCAGAAAACTTATTTGTGTAAGATTATGTGTAAACATAATTTTTGTGTCACAAAATTGCTTACTAACTATATCAGTGTAAAGCTACAGTATATCCAATATTGCATCTTTTTTGTCATGTCAACGTAATGCTGGTAAACACTGAAGATATTTTATCGCACTAAAATCTTTTTGTACAGTGATCTGATGACACTAAAATCACGCAGTATAGATATTGCCACACTATAAAATCATGTCAATATTTGCGTCTTGTGGTTATACTTTTAAAACCGTATGTATTTTAATGTTTATGGATTGTTCCCATTCACTTCTGTAGTAAGTGCATTTCTGTAACCATGATTTTTGCTTTTATAATAAACAAGGGGCAAATCAATAATATTGTAGTGATAATCAACATGGTCAGAAAAGCTGTAGTCTGAGACCTAAAAAGGTCAAAGCTTAAAAATGCATCTTTAGACAATTCCTAGAGTAACTGTATATTTATTAAAAATCATGATACCATGACAATCACAATGTGTATGTTTTCACATTCCGAATAGATTGAAATTACTTTAGTCTTCCTCCGACTTTAAGAAAGCAATGTTCTCTTCCCCCAAACCATCACTGCCTGTTCCTAGCGTGGCTGGCTAACAGCTCCACCATTCTATTCATGGGATGTGCCATGGAAGAGAGCTGGCAGTAGTTATGCCCTCGGTCTACTGTACTGCCCAGGATGCCCCATGGGCACTAATGGAGCAGATGTCTCCTTGTATACATCGTGTTGGCACAGGTTCCATGAGCAGATGCCCCTGTCAGATGCCAGGCCTGTCAATTGAGCACAGACAGAGACCATGTTCTAGGACACAGAGTGAATCTCTGACCCGCTCCTCTAGGTAACACTAGCAGAGGGACTGGGTTTTGTGCTCTTTAATAGAGTTAGATAAAACAAGTGAAAACAATGCTTTAACCATTTTTAGTGGCAAGGTCACAGTAATTATTGAAACAATTTACTAGAATTCTTCAATACAGTTCATTTATTCAAGCAATATCTTTTTTATGGCTTTCTCTTCAAGCATTATCTTAGCAGAGGCCTTTAGCTTTTTGTTGGCTTAGACACTGCATGGCAGTCGGCCTGTAAAATATTTAATCTAGTCATTATTGCTGGCATTATTGCTGTCATTAATTACTTTGCCTTTGGTGGCTAGCATATTGGAGATGCTCCCTTGTCCTGTATTTTGGACAGATGGCAGGAACTGTGTCATTTATATAAAACAGGTTCAAAATACCTATATCCTAAATCAGCATTACTGGTAAAGTACTAATTTTCAATATGTTTATTCACATAATTTATCATAATTAAATTAAATAACTAAAAGCACTGTCTGCTATTTTACCATAGAACAAATCCTGATTATAAGAGTAATTAATGATGACACATGCTGCCATTTGGAGACAAATCAGTTCACTATTTTATGAAATGACTTATTACTTTAAAAGTGTCATTACTTATAAATGTGAATTCCTGGTGAATGTGCTTTGTGTGTGTGTGTGTGTGTGTGTGTGTAGATGTTTATACTACATTGTGGGGACCAAATATCCCCACAAGGATAGTAAAACCTGAGATCACCTAACTTTTGGGGCCCAGCCTGCGGTCCCCACGATGGAAATGGCTTATTAAACATACTAAACATTCAAAAGGGTTTCTGTGAAGGTTAGGGGCTAGAAATTAGCGTTATATCTCTATAAAGTCCATAAAATGCTTGGAGGTCTATGGAGAGTCCCCACAATGATATAAAAACTAGTTTGTGTGTGTGTGTGTGTGTGTGTTTCCCAAATTATTTAAAAAAAATGTTAGCTTTTTTAATTTTCTCTCTTTCTTGCATTTTTAATTGTACAGCAGCACTATGACTGTCACAATAAATTTAATTCAATAAAGTTTGACTAGACTAAAAGAGGTACAGCTCACTATTCTGACACAATACCTAAGCTGTAAAAAGGTTTTATATACCTGTGGCTGCACAAATGTGCCCAATTTTTCAGAGCCAATGCTACAGTGCACTCCTTAAAAAAAAATCTGAGCGTATCATCATTGTTTTGTCAAAAGAGCTGATGTACAGCAATTAATAAAAACACTTTTTTTTTTTTAGAAAAATCTGTAAATATAATCCAATTACAAACAATGAGACCTTCTTTACTCCAGTACAGCTTTGCTTCTCAGGATAAGCCTATCTGCAAGCTTTGTCTGCAGGCTTCTTTAAGCCCCGTCAAGGCAAATATTAGCACACTGCAAATAGTCCTGCAGGTTATCATTACGATTTTAAATGTATCCCAATTGAATACTTTGCTTTATGAATAACAAAGTATTAGAGGATCCGTGCTGTAATTTATTAAACATGAAAAACTTCTTGATGAAATATAGAGACTAGGAAGATATTCGAAAATATTTCTGCATGCTATATTTAAAACTTTGCATAGCAATGAGTGCACATTGTGCAAATTAGGAAAAAGCTCCATAGAATGTAAAGACTTGCTGAAGTTTGAACTGTCAGCTGAAAGAACCTAACATCAGAATGGGCAAACAATTATGTTGTGACAGATGTAGCAACTGTCTGCCTGTCATTATTTCAACACATTACATGCTACCATTGTGGCATATTTTGTATCACTATTGGAAAATAAAAATAAAATAAAAAAAGATATACTTGAAAATGTTACTAACTTGGAGGTCTGTCGTTTTAGAGTTTGAAAATGGCTATCTTCTAATGAAATATAAAGGTACAGTGCATGTGAATTAACCTTACAGATTAATACGCAAATGCTGGATTGTGTGTGTGGGCCAAGAGAACAAAGCCTCCATTTGTCAACAAGTATGTCTTCACTTTGTATAACAAGGCGAGCCTGTCTACTGGACAGGTGGCAGGACAATGTCACTAAGATACCAGGCAATATGAATAATAGATTTAGGCCATCATGAGCCAAGATCTGGTGCCTGCCACATCCAAAACAGGCACAGAGTGGAAAAAATCCAAATTAGGCCAACTGTTCACCTGAGGACTCTGTGAAGTCCAAATGTTGATTTTAATAAATATACAGATTGCAAGTAAGAAGATAAAATGTGCTAAGATCATCTCACCAATCATGAGTAGAAGGGCCATTTAATGTTGGGTGAAGTCTTAAACCCAGAGATTACATTTGAATAATTTGTCAGAATGTCCAACAATCTTAAATGACTTGGAGTTCCTTGAAGAGTTCCAGAACCAGTGTGATATTGGGCAGCTGTCCTAATTAAATGTATCCTTGTCCAAAGTATGGTTCCAGAGACCTTTAGTTAATACCACCCATATAAATGCCAGCCATGGAGAGAGAAACAAAGTGATGGGGCAATCGGTAGTTGACATATTGCTTTTTTTTAATTATTTGATCAAGATTCTGACCCTTTGGTTGGTGTTGAATCAGGTCTCCTAAGCAACCAAACTGGACTGTTTGCTAAGAAGGCTGCGGTAACGTGCTTAACAAACCATGTGATAAGATGTGCGGATTGATGGCGTCAAACGCAGAGGCAGCTGTGATTCGTCCTCCACCACCTGGACTGAGGCGAGTCACTACGCCTCCAAGAGGACTTAGAGCACATTGGGAATTGAGCATTCCAAATTGGGGAGAAAAATGTGATAAAATAAAATAAAATTAAAATAAATAAAAAAATTTAAGCATAATTGTGCCAAATATGTCTGTCACAAGATCACAGTTTAAGACCTGTTTTCAGTCATATTGTGTAGTTGCTGTGTTTTGCGTTTGTACGATGACAGGTTATTAGAATAGCATGCCACACTGCAGGAAATTTCAACTTTCCAAATGCATTTTTATGTCAACTACCCCATTACCGATGGCCTGAGCCACTCAATTATTATCAGAATTCTCTGAAAATGCCTTTTGGTGGCCTAGTACGATAAATGAAACTGGATGTTGGGCTGTTATGGTAAATTAATGTAAGACGAGCTCCGGTTAATTAAGCATGTCAATATTACAGGCAGGGGTGGATCTGAGTAGCCTACATAATCGAAATCGAACGTTTGTGCCAACGAGTTACATTTCCCAATCTACAGTGCAAATGTTCTACAGTAGCAGCCTTTTCTCACAGAAAGGACAGAGCTTAAAAGGATAGTTCCCCCCCAATGAAAAATCTGTCAGTCACCCACTCACTTATGTTGAATTTGTTTTTTCCATGGAACACAAAAGGAGATGTTAGACAGAATGATAGCCTCAGTCATCATTCACTTTTATTATATGTGGAAAAATATGAAATGACATTGAATGGTGACTGAGGCTACAAATTTGCCTAAATGTTCTTTTGTGTTGCACTCCAGAAAGAGTCATTCACATTTAGAACAATATGCGAATGAGTAAAGGATGGCAGAATTGACATTTTTGGATGAACTACCATTTAACTCTTGGCAGTGCAATCAAATAAAGCCAGGAAAGAGATTATGACCAATACTTCACGTTGAGTGCACTAAACTGTGTGTGAAACAGTGCCCAGTGTGCTCTTGTATACTGCATATTTTGTAAATGTAGTAGGTCATCAATTGTAAAACAAGTAATATGGTATGCTGTTACCAACATACCCTCTGTTTTGATGGGACATGTTGCTGGTTGAGCTAATTATACCTCCTGCTATTAGGAGCTGTTTTCTGCAATAATTAGTTGTCTAAACACTATCTGTAAATGAACAGGCTCATCTACTGAGTAATTGGATACAAACAGTTTGTGGTACTCTGGCCTACATGCGGCGCAAGTAAATATTTATTAGCAAATTACAAAATCACCCCAGGCCTGTTCCCATTCTGTCCCACACATATATTTTTCCAGTGGGGCAAAACTGAGTCGTTGTATTCATAATGATATTCCTGCCATTATTATAGTGAGCTGAATAATAATACATGAACTGACTTTTTGGTAGACCATTTCTCCAGATGCAGAGCATATGAAACATTCACTGATATAAACAAACTAGTAAAAATATTTGGAAGTGGGATTTTACTGTGTTACCTCCTAAAATAGAATGGAGTGCTTATGGGCACAGATTTACTAAGATCTGAAATAATGGGTGCTAATTTGCTTGTACAATCTTTGAAATTGCGTCTACGCATCCTGGGTGATTTAATAAGAAAAAATCATGCATAGAAATACACGTGCTAATATGTTGGACACACCCTCCAAAAGGAGACTTTTGCATGTGATACTTGCACACAAACACAATTGCAGTACAGCTCTCACTAAATACCATTTTATTTTTATTCATTATGGCATTTATTTGTTTATTTATATATGATATCATCATAAAATCCCTGCTATTTAACAAGTGTAAGAGTAGTTGATGAGAATGCACATGACACTCTTCAATTGAAATGTTCATAATTCACAAAGAAAATACAATATTATGTACACGTTATGCCATTGCACCACTGATGTATACATAAATTAAATCTGAATTTCAAATCACTATTATCTTGACCATGGCAAAGTTAGCTGTGCGCCTCTAAATTGCATATTCATTTCTGGGAAACATGCAAAAATTGCCTAAACATGCTATTTGGGCATCTGAAAAAAAGCAGCCTTTAAAAGACTGTTAATAGATCTACTTTTACCTTTTTTTAACGTGCTATCAAGTTTACACACGTTTTTATACACGCAAACCTATAGGGGCCACAGAGAACTCTATACCAGTGGTTTTTAAATAGTTTTACTTTAGGACCCATATTTTACATTGGAAAAAGTTGGCGACCCAACAAAGCACCAAAATTGTTTATTATACAGACTTTTCAATCTAAATGTTCATAATTAACAAAGAAAATACAATATTATGTACACGTTATGCCATTGCGCCACTGATGTATACATAAATTAAATCAGAATTTCAAATCACTATTATCTTGACCATGGCAAAGTTAGCTGTGCACGAGAGAGACACAGGAAGCTGCACGGGACAGAACTTAAGCTCCCTGCTCGTTTCACGGGATCAAGATGAAACCTGTTCCATGTACAGGTGCGTATTGTCTGATTCGAGTACTGGAAAGAACCGGCCCTTCAAATATTTCACAATATTTCTGCAGTTAGAAACCATTTTTAAGACATTCAATTACGATATAATTTGGCCATAAATTGTTAGTAGGCTTAAGATGTTGTCAGTTATGATATTGGGTTTTAAAATAATCAAATAAAAGTATAAAATTAATATCACATTAATGTGTATCAATAAAGGGTGTTCTACGTATCTGTTTTCAAAGTCTCCTTTTTGTCACAATGACAGAATGATGCACAGTGCAAATCAGATGAATACCTGCCTTTCATTCGTATTAATTTGCTCTTGTAGTTTCTGGTTCTTAAATGACTTTTAGGCTTAATATTTTTTTTTAAAAATGTTTTACTTTCCGGGTGCAATTTGATTAATTTGCATCTAGACCACCCTTTATTATGGGCACGCCTCTAAATTGCATATTCATTTCTGGGAAATGTGCAAAAATTGCCTAAACATGCTATTTGGGCATCTGAAAAAAGCAGCCTTTAAAATACTGTTAATAGATCTACTTTTACCTTTTTTTAACATGCTATCAAGTTTACACATGTTTTTATACACGCAAACCTTTAGGGGCCACGGAGAACTCTATACCAGTGGTTTTTAAATAGTTTTGCTTTAGGACCCATATTTTACATTAGAAAAAATTGGCGACCCAACAAAGCACCAAAATTGTTTACTTTACAAATGTGCTTAACCTCAGAACTTTTTTTTAATATTTTAATAAACTGCATACGCCAAATCATATGATACAATAGAATTTTGACAGAAAAAAATACAATTTTGGTTTGTACTTGTCTCTTGAATTTAGAAAATTACATGCTCACTGCAAACCACATGCATTGCAAGGTTAGCATGCTAATTGGTTAGCAAAATCATACTTTTCAGCTAATGGAACTATCTGGGTTGTATTTATTTATTTATTTTTCTTGCATAGTTTTGTTCATGTTATTTAAGGGTGAGGGCATGTCACACAGCCGGTCAGTGTTGGCATCTGTCTAATTTGGCTAGCAACAAACTGACAGCTGAATTAGCTACAAAATACCATAGAGTTTATTGATTGAATATGGAAAGTGTTTTCTCCTCTGTTTTGAACATCGATAAGCCTAATTATTTTGCAGTCATAACTACTCACAATTATATGGTTAATTGCACTATATTATTTCCATTTAACATTGTTTTCCCCCTACTCTCTGTTCACTGCCTAAAATGTGTCAACAATGAATGCTACCCATTCTATTTTGGAATTGTTTGGGATTCATTTTACATTCCAGTGTACGGTTTAGGTCATAGTTTATCGCGACTGTGGTCACACAGTTCACACGGCTTCTACTATGACAATGTTTGGTTTAAGCCTAACAAGGTTTCAGAAACAAAACAAGTCATAAAACAAATGAGTGAGACAAATGTTTTTTTTAAGCACAAGGTACATATATATTTATATATTTCATAAAGTATATGCCTTTGAAAAGGGTTGATTGCCCAAGAGAAACACATTGGCGTCAGTTGGACTGTTGAGATGAGGCCCAGAGTTTACTCTGTGCTGCTGGAGGGAGCTTACATGTGACACTAAGGCTGATCTAGTGACAGTTCCTGTCTGGAACACAGGCCCTGACTTTGCCCCCTGGCCTGAGAAATTCCCCCATTCCCCAAACAGGCAGTTTGAATGATCTCACCACCTTCCTGTCAAAGAGCGACCCCTTTTGGCAGTCAGATCTATTAGAATGCTTGCAAGGGTCAATCCACAATATCCTGCTCTGCCCAAGAGTAGTGAATGGTTTAGCCATCCATGGCTTAAATTACAGTTAGGAGGACTGGGTCAAGCTAAGCTGTAAACCATGAGTGGAAATAACTTGTAGTTGTTACAGTGGAATACTTAAGAACATTATGGATATTCTGAAGTCTCACATCTCTGGGCAAGGAAATTAATAATTCCTTTATTGTCAGTTTTAAGGTTCTAATTCCCAAAATGTGTAACAATATCACTGATTTGCTTATATTGTAACTGATTTCCGTACTTACTAATGGCTTCCACAAACAGTTCGAAAAAGCGAAAGGGAAACAGGGGTTCTGGCAGCTCACGAAAAAACATCTTTAGCGCTCCGGTGATGACATGGATGTCCTCCCATTGGCTGTCGCCCAAGTCAAGCTCCTCCTCTGGGGAAAGAGAGGCATAGTCAGAGAAGCCAACAGAGAAAATTAGAACAACAGTCATTTGATGAGGAAATTAAAAAATGCTAATCATTATGTCAACGTTAATACGCCCCTTGAGACTGGACCACATTGTCCTGACTGCATTTTGACTGCACATCAAACGCTATTGAAAATCCTTTTCAAACAATTTGTGGCGCTTAATACAAAGTAACAACTTCATATCTTTAAGCAAACTGTGCACAAGCCTTTAAAATCACTATCATAAGAATGCGCTTCATTTAGATGAATAGTAATAGCATCAATAAAGGGATCTAAAAGTGTTGGCCTTCAAAACTATTCAATTTCAATTTTACTCATTTGTGTTGTGCTTTTCACAAGTTATGGTGCTCCAAAGCAGCTTTATAAAGAATTGCGTCTTAATAAAGGGAAAGCTCATCCAAAAATTCGAATTCTCTCATTATTTTCTCAAATTTCTTCATGATACCCCAGGTGTGTTTAACTTTCTTTCTTCAACAAAACACATTTATAGAAAAATATCTTAGCTCAGTAGGTCCTTAAAATGAAAGTGGATTGTGACAGACTTTTGAAGTTCCAAAAATCAAAGTCAGCATAAACGTCATCCATACGACTCCAGCAATTAAATTTATATCTTCTAAAGTGATTCAATACAACTGCTAACAGATGCGATGATTTAGAGTAGAAAAGTACTTAAATATTGTTCTTTTTTGCACCAAAAGCAATTGTATCACTTTAGAAGACATTCATTTAACAGCTGGAGTAGTATTGATGACGTTTATGCTGACTGTTTGTGAGTTTTGGAGCTTCAAATATAAATCTCCATTCACTTGCAGAGCTAAGGAACTACAGAGCTAAGATATTTTTATATTTGTCTTCAAATGTGTTCTGGTGAAGAAAGAAAGTCATACACACCTGTGAAATCACGAGGGTGAGTAAATGATGAGAGAATTTTCATTTTTGGGTTAACTAACCCTTTAACTCCACAGTGAGCAATCCAAAGGGTGATAATGGCAAGGAAAAACTCCCCAAGATATATAACTAATCACAGACTGAACTTATATTACCTTGGTCAACTAGTAAGCGTAGTTTTTGGATAGTGGCCAAATTGCCACTCACCCTGTATATCCCATCAGCCACCAGGCCTATGAGGATGAGATAAAGTCAGGTCAGACTGGTAAGTGATGAAAACATGACCGTTCATTCTACAAGGATCATCTGTTCAAATCATACCTCGTTTCTCCACCTCCTCCACACACAATTTGACAAATCTGGGCACTGTGGTCCCTTGTCTCTCGCACAGGGTCAGTATATGACATCCGAACACTCGGTCTTAGGAAAAAATGTAATTGAAGATATGCATTTACATAAGTATTTATATAACAAGTATTTATATAAGTTATGGCAGGATTTGGTTTACATCACAGTTTCCATGTATTATGTAGGTTTTATTAATGTAATTAATTAATGTAGAAATAATAATTGCAATGTGTAATTACAAGCTGCTCCATAAAAGTAATTACAGATTTAGTGCATGTAGTTCATTAGAGTTACCCCATACTTATTTGAATTTCACGGATGAAACACATCATGAAATGTGTTGGTGTGGTTCAATAATGGCCCACAAAAGATCATAATGCTCCATACTGAACAAAACTACAGTTGTCAGTGTAGAGGAGCATGGAGTCAGTGAGTCTCCCCATTAGTTGGCTTATATAGGACCAGGCAAGCTGTCCCAGAGGCTTCTGGAACATCAAAGATGTCCTGCTCTCATTTCAGCATCCACGAGTGGGGGGGGAGGTTGGGCTGTGGGGTGCAGCAACGATGTGCTAAATGCATAAATGACTGCAAGCAAGCCACCTTTGCATACAAATGTGTATTCTGAAGGTTTCCTAGAGAAATACTGGGAGGGGCATTTCTAAATAAATTACTATTAAAAAGATTCGGTACAATATGGAAGGATCCTAATTTTGTGATGGTATTTAGCGTGCAAGCTTGCCTTGGAGCTCTGCCAGTGATAGCTGTGTTAGGGGCCACCTGCACTAGTGTGTTAATCCTACAGAAGTTTTATTCATTCCTTCAATATTGTCCTCTTTGATCTCCCGTTTAGCCCTACAGAAATTTCATTAAAGGGCCTTTTTCGACACCAGAAAAAAATTAAAGATATCATTACCTTCATTCGAGGGTTCCAAACATGCTTAAAATATCTTTTAATGTTATGTTTGGTGTATGCCATGAATGGAATAAATTAGTTACAGTCTTTAAGTATTGGCGCCAGGGGTTGCTTATTAATATGGTGTACAGTAAAAAGGAAAGATAATTTTTTTATTTTTTTTTTAAAACTAGGTCACAGTTTTGTTTAATATAGAAACATGTAGAGTTCAAACTAATGTGAACATTGCACATATGCACATATGTCTTCATGTAATACAGTATGCAACCGGTTATTATGTGCATATAATTATAACTATAAACTGGGTTGCTACAGTTTTTCCTAGCAAAGTTGTTCAATGAATAAGAGCTTTTCTGTGATCATCTCAACTGAGATTATTAAATGACTTTTTCACTGAAAGTTTGCAATGAGCGGTGTTAATGCAATTATGGTTTACTAAAGCAGATTCCAAGAGTGTTTGGAAAGATTTTGTTTTGTTAAGCCAAGTTGTGGCTTTAAAAATATTAGGGCTGACAAAACATGTGTATCTTATTTGTTTTATATTTATTGGCTTAACACATTCCGTTACTTTTAACAGAAGGCACAGTAACATGTGTACAGTTTCTTCATTTGTGTGAATCACACTTGTAGCAGAAGGTATGTGCAAATTTAAAGACTCCAGACAGAAATTCTCCATAATAAAACATTTTATTTTTGTTTAAAAGTGAATCACTGTAAGAATGTCCATTTTAATAATTATAATGATAATGCTAAATTATATCTATTATAATACAAGTACTATTTTACTGTTTTCTCAAGCAATTGTTAGATCATTGTTTAGTAGCAGATTAAAAGGGGGAAATTAACTCACAGTGAATCAGGCCCAGCTCTGATTTGCTAATTTTCTGACCCATGATAATCATAACCATGATAAGCACCGTGTCTGGTTCTTTTGAACTTGAGCATATTGGAGGAAGAGCAGAAGCTAACAAGCCTCTTAACAACATAACATATAATGAAGTAAACGTTAACCTAAACATAAAATAAAAAATGGAAAACACTGCATGAATGTATGGAAGACATATGTAAAATCTTTCCTTCACCTTTAATAAGGCCTTTTTCCTGCAGCGTTTTCATAGAGGGCCGTCTGGAAATGAATTTCTTCAGTCTGTTCTTGACTCCATTCTTGTCTGAGTTGTCTGAGGCACTGTAATTCAGCTTGAACACTGCACAGGGCATCACAAGAGACACAGGAACAATATTGTCACTGAACACTTGCTACATTCTTTTGAGGGTGTCTTTGTTCCAGTCCTCCTCATGCAAATAAGACCATCTCCTTTCTTCACATTGTTTCAAAACATGGCAAGCACACCAGAAGAGAGCTACTTATGTAAAATATTCCTGTGTAAGGGAATATCTCATTTCACAACATTTATTTATTGATTCTGGCCAATGTTAGTGTCAATATTACACCAGCTTCTCAAGTCCAGTGATTAGTATGTGAATAGCGAGAGCTGTAACTACTGCCTAGTATTCAGTACAGTAGTAAATTAATTCTCTTTGATACTCATTCAGGGCAGAAAATGCTGCAATTACCATTGACAGAGGCGTTTGGAGCTTGTCAAGTCACTTGCAATTTATTATAATGATTGACAGTGAGCAGACTGACTCAGTCTGACTCAACTCAGTCTGGACATGTTCTTGACAGGATTCTTGAGATTCACTTATAAAGAGATGGAAGGGGCAACAGATTGTCTCATCTGTACTGCAAACTCATTAATGTATTAAACAGTGGTAAAGCAAAGCTGCAACCCTGACACAGTCACTGTTTCTAAAGTCTCTGCGTTGATTGCCAGTTATCACCTTTCTCTCTCTCTCTCTCTCTCTCTCTCTCTCTCTCTCTCTCTCTCTCTCTTTCTCTCTCTCTCACACACACACACTCATTTTCTCTCTGTCACACACACAAGTGTTACTCACTGATGGAACGTCTGTGTTCAGATTTGGGCTCTTTTGGTTTGGGTTTAGGGGGATCACCGGTTGGTCTTGACAAACATTCTGTACTGTTGGACTTCTGTAGGGTTGGTCTAGCATAGCACTGGCCTCCAGCTCCACTCGACTACAACAAAACATGATATAAAAGCAATAATCATTTAGATGCAGAAATAACATCCAAAAATACCTTTGAAGTATTTAAACCAGTGTCAGTTACTTGGCTACTATTGTATTAATAATGTATCCAAACATTTATTTAACAATTTCTTTATAACAATCATGGCTGAAAAAAACAGACCTTCCATTCCGGGTCAGTTCAGGTTATGTGGCCAAAATAATGTAAAACAAATCATACAAAGAATTGTATTCTAGTGTATGTAAACAGAAATAAAATAAACTGTGCCTCTTTAGCACTGAGTGGGAAAAACATACTAAACTGCATCTACGGGGAAATGACGAAAACAAATTGCAGTGATACCAAACTTCACTGTTAGAAACAGCAGATAATATGACTGCCATTTTGAATTAAATGGATTACACTAATTGTTTCTCTAAGAAAATGACTTACCAGACTGTTTGCTGCTTTTTTGATGGCATCATGCCATTTACAGATGGTTGGAAAGTGATCTGCCTGCAGCAAAAATTCATGACCGGTGGGAGTGGTTATCTGTTGGGGAAAAAGTTGATTGAAAAGAAAGCTAAGAAATGACATTCAAACACACACAGCCAGCAAACTTTGTGTTAACATTCATCTGGCAATAACAGAAGACTACTGTATAAATAATTAAGGCAAGCACAGTGTACCATATCACAAACATAATAACATATTCCCTAGAATAGAATAGAATGTATTTGTCCCTTTTCAGAGAAATATTTCCCATTTTTGCCATTGGCGTTGTTTTTAAGGGTTAGTTCACCCAAAAATTAAAAATTATTGCACAAATGTACTTGTATTGTATGGACCTACAGGGCTGAGATATTCTTCTATAAATCTTAATTTGTGTTCTGCCTAAGAAAGAAAGTCATACACATATGGGATGCCATGAGGGTGAGAATTTTCATTTTTGTGTGAACTATCCCTTAAAACTTTTCTTCCAGTATAAATCTAATATATTTTTCTATTAAAATAGACGTAACATAAATAGAAACAAGCAATAACATATTTTGTTTATTTTGGACAAAAATTAAAATGCCAATGCAAAATAAATAATATGCACTGTGTGGAGAAGGTTGATCTCTGGTACACAATTGCACAAACAAACAAAGTAAGAGATTTTGCTTTGAACTGATACATTTCAGACATTATAAGCTTTAGACAAGACTATTCATTTGATCCCTATCTAAGCATAAGACTTATTTCTCTGGACTGGCATAACTCTACATGGCACAGTCGCATAGTATAAGTGGCCTTCCCCGAAAAGTACATGCAAACACCAACGCTAAGGTCAGACTTGTCAAATACCGTTGCACTGAACAAATACTTGTTATTCTAAAGAGAGCTGACATTGCATATTTCTAAAACTTAAAATCATTTTAGAGTGGCCAGTCTCTTAAAATACGAGACCGTAACACAGAATAGATTTATCCCCTCATACCGTCACTCCACATTGACGTCCAAAGTTTTCGCCCATTTAAAACAGACTTTTCTGACTTTGACAGAAGGTGGCAGGGGGAATCAAGCAGTCTCTTTGGGGATGTAGTGAATATAGAGGGAATGGTTAGGGGCACAATCCTTGTCAGAGTGTGTTTGCAATCCCTCTGTTCGTCAGAATGGAACATCCGAGAGAGCATGTTTGTTCTGAAGCTCTGTCTTTCCTGGAGGCTGCCTGCGGACATGACAGTAATAGTTTGTAGTGGGGTGGACTTGTTTGAGTCCTCATTGGCGGTTTGAAAGGGTGAAACATATCCACTGTAATAAAGGATATTCATGCTGCAGGTCATCAGAAACTTTCAGATGACAGTTTCACATCTCTTTCTGGTCTTGCTGTCGTATAATGTGTGAAGCTCATGCAATATCCGTGATCTTTTATGCAGATTCAACAGATTATTATTTTTTTCTTTTCTTTTTGGACATGCAAAATTAAAAGAACATAGTGTCTTATCTTCTGATGTACTGTCATTCAACTTAATACTGTGACAATGTTTCACAACCCAGCACGCAGTGTACCAATAATTTAAATAGTGTTTCAAAGCCAAACCAGCCTTAAAAGCTCTATTAAGTTAAACTAAAACACATTTTGTATTTTTTTTCACACGAGTGCATCCTGTGAAGCAAACATCGCATTGGTCTTTGACATTATTTTGATCATCTGAGAACATCAGCTGGTGAGTCATAAATTCTGCTCCCTCTGTTTCTGAAAAATTATAATAATCTCACTTAAACTACCCATTGTCCTATTCACCATTGCCCCTTTGGAAACAGATCTCATAATTTATCCTGTGTTTCACTATGTCTGCATGTGGTGATGTGGTAGAACAGCATTCTTCCACCTCAGAAATATTACTAAGTTACGACACATGCTCTCTGTTGCTGATGCAGAAAAACAAATTCATGCCTTCATGACCTTAAAACTAAATTATTGTAATGCATTACTGGGAGGATGTACTGCAAGTTCAATAAATAAATTGGTTCAAAATTCAGATGCCAGAGCGCTGACTAGAACCAAGAAATGTGGCCACATTAGCCCCATTCTGTCATTGTTACATTGGCTACCTGTTAAATTTCATATTAATTAAAAAATTATGTTAACTACATACACAGCTTTGAATGGTCTAGCTCCACAGTACTTAAGTGGCCTTCTACCTTGCTATATTCCATCACGTTCATTATGATCACACAATTCTGGCCTGTTAATAATTCCAAGAATATCAAAATTCACAAAAGGAGGTAGATCCTTTTCCTATTTTGACCCTAAACTATAGAATAGTCTCCCTAACGCTGTTGGGAATGCAGACACAGTCACTCAGTTTAAGTCTAGATTAAAGACTCATCTATTTAGCCAGGCATACACCTAATTTATCTATCAACTCACAATTAGGCTGCTTTAGTTAGGTTTGCTGGAACCAGAAACA
This sequence comes from Moxostoma hubbsi, assembly GCA_032164185.1. Lineage (NCBI taxonomy): Eukaryota > Metazoa > Chordata > Actinopteri > Cypriniformes > Catostomidae > Moxostoma > Moxostoma hubbsi. The sequence goes on along the minus strand of JAVLUX010000011.1, from coordinate 19,110,269 downwards.
TATTTCAGAAATATTTCTCATAATCTATAATTCTGCAATAAATGTAATGGCATCTATGCTAATATAATTCTATTTGTTTCCCTGTCACAACCTTGGGATTTATATCCTGAGGTTTTCCAGAGCTGCCAAAATCCAACTCTGTTCCTGCTTGGTTTCGGACTTTCACTGCACACAAACAACTAATATTGGCATTATATTCATGCTGGTTAGCCAGAGGGGAACTGGCTCCCACAGTGAGTCTGGTTTATCCCACGGTTATTGTTCTCCATTAACCAACTTCTTATGGAGTTTTGTGTTCCTTGCCACAGTCGCCTTCGGCTTCCTCGCTGGGGTTCTAATTACAATTATTATTAAATTATTTATTTTTATACAAAATTTGCAATCATATTTAATCAAATTACACAATGATGATTCTAAGACTGTATAGATGTTACAGTTTTATTTTCTGTTAAAGCATGTTTTTCTGTAAAGCTACTTTGAAACAATGTGTTTTGTGAAAAGCGCTATACAAATAAAAATGTCTTGACTTGACTTGATGCCCAGGGTTAAAAAAGTATGAGTCTGTGGCAATAGTCAGTGTATGTAGTGCATTTACTGTAGTTATTGTGTTAATTAAGTAAATTAACTTGGAGTTATTGGAGCCAACAGATTTAAGATTTTCACATTATAATATTTCACAAAAAAAAAATTGCTAAAAGATTAGCAATATTATTTGAGACCCACACTATCTGCTACTACCGCTAAAGTTGGCCTTGTAAATCAAATGTTCTGTATGTAAAATGCAGAGTAAATGTGAATAAATAATATTGGTCAGGAAAATAGCAAAGGGGCAGAGGAACTGATTGGAAAACTGTGACTAGTGGAACATTTTGTGTTTTGAGAGTGGAAATAGGAAAGTGTATATCATAACACATAAGCACAACACTTTTAATCAAACTGTTTAATGAGGAGGAATTTGAATATGTGGGCTCTCACTTTGACTGTTCATTAATGTTTAATTATGCAGAGCGGTACAAAGACGGAATGCCATTTGCGACTTAACATTTGTGTTCTGCTGTTAAATTAAACATTAAATTGAAAGCTACATAAAGACACAACTCAACTTTGAAGCACGTTAGATACCAGGGTTAATTATCTCCAATTTTGCACAACTTCTGAGATGGGTCTGCGTAAGAGAGCTATCGGCTGCTGAGAGAAGAAAAGCAGAAGCAGAGGGAATGGAGGAAGATCCATTGAATTCTCTGATGCATTCTTTGTGTGATGTATCGCACAATGTTTAATTCAATGATTCTGACTGCAGAGGCCAGATTAATAATAATAAAAACAAGGACAGAAACAACATCTTTGTAAAATGTTTTAGGAGCAAGAATTACTGTTTTTGTAACCTACATTCTCTAGACTGCAATTTTATGAGCGAGCTATTCTTGTAAAGGATTAGACGGTCAGCAGATTTGATTAAAACAGTGATTTGTAACACGCAAACTCAAACTTCCACAAGTGAAGTGCTGAATTGCAAGTCAAGGTAAACATTATATAGTTTTCATACATAAAATAATATCAATCATAAAATGAAGCAATTTCTGATAAAGGCTCATACTTGTCCACCATTATTGCCCAAGAAAAAAGATTTAGTTCAATGAACACTTGTCACAACTTGGCTTAACATCTGCTATTTGATTAACTGGAAGATAGAATTCTCTTAAAGTATTCCATTATTTATGAGGGTTTAGATATCAGTGTTTGAAACCAACAGACAAATCCACTGTTAAAGAAAACACACATTTAGGTAAACTGTATTTGTTTTGGACTTTAAATTAAAAATCTTATAGTTACAGAGATGCTGTATAGCCATTATGACAACTAGCCCCTGTCTCCCCTAATGACCTGTTTCATGTGATGTCATGAATATCAAGCACAACAGTATTGGTCTCTTTCTGTGTATCCTTCATGTGTTAAACGCAACTCTTTATTCATAAACACGGGATCATCACATATGTAAGAGTAACATTGTGACAAAATCAGACCAGAAAACAACACAATAATTTGTAACTTCTGAATGAGAGATGTTTACAGTGATGCACTTGCCAGTCACAGATCAGACTCAATCGGCGTACTGAGATGAATCGTGGATAAAATATATTTAAATGTCCATAACGGTCAAATTTGGCAATATTTGTGCCGTCTTTAGACCTGTTTACAGTTCTCCTGGGACTTGGCATTTTTTTATGCTTTTCTTGAAATTGTTTTATGGGTGTTTTTCCATTGACCATCATTGTTTCTTCCCACTGATGGTCACAAATATGGTGGCTGCTGGAGGAAGTGATGTCACTGAAACAGGTCAATACTGTGTTCTTCACCTCCATTAGCCCCTCCAGGAAAATATAGTTTGAAAATCATATCAAGTACACAAAATTATTTAAAATTGTTTTTGAGAATGCACATCTTATTGTGTTCATATTTCGTAACTTGCCCTTTACAAAATGGACATTACTACAGTACTACACACCAGAACGTCTATTATTTGTCCTGAGACGTGGCAAATTGTGTGTACTTGCTAAGAGAGAGTCATTTTGCTGCTCTAATCTTCTTTGTAATCTGCTGTCTGAATCTCAAATCCTTCAGTTCACCCCGTGATTATTACCGAATATACAGTATATTGTTTGGTTATGAATACTGAAATGAATGCTCAATACAATGTAAGTAGCTTTATACACTAAGGGCAAGCACTGCAAATACCTTTCGTCCAACTCACTTTCAAAGTGGTCTTAAGAGATAAAACATTGCGTGCTCGCAAGCTTAGAGGAGCAGTAATATATTCCAGATCTGAGTGGCAAAGTGCTTGAAACTACACAACGTCTAGTCAATGCTCAGAATTTCCATGAATGATACTGCAATAAAACAATATTCTTGGGTGATTGTAAACATAGATGACATATTCTGTGAATATGAAATAACTTGATAACCTTTTTAAAGTATTACAGGCATAATTCTCATGTTTTTTGTTGTTAGAACTATTGGATAAGTTGTTTCATATGACGTACATTATACATATATAAATGTGACAATACATATGATTGTGACTCCTAAGAAGTAACATCATAAAGATCCTGTTTACACCATGGGGGGAAGGCAAGTACACAATCTCATACCATTTTCCCAATTTTTGCAAATATTTTTGTGTTGACCCCCTGAGCTTTAGGGTCAACATTTTCTAAAGGTAAATTTGTCCTTTCACTGAGCACATGTACATGCACAATCTCACATCAGTTATACCTAGTAAGCCTAGTCATAGGTCATAAGGTCATAAACATTATGAGCAAAAAACAATCAGCACATGTAGATTTTTGCCCATTACCTCTATTTCACATTGCATGTACAGTACACCTTTACCGCCGTTCATACAGGTTTGTCCAATGAGTGCAAGTGTTTCACGCGTGCCTATTTTGCATCTTATTGGCTGAAAATGTGAGACTCTGCTTTGGTGACGTTTCTGTCACCTGCAGACATAAAACCAATAACAGCATATTAACTGCTTTTTATACACTGACTCTTCTTGTTACATCTTATCATATTGCTCACAACTAAAAACGCCTTGCCTTTAGTCTGCAATTTGAAGTCATTTGGATCAAATTTATCTTGATAAAAATGACAACAGTGTCTAGTGTTGAGTCTCCCACTGCTGTGACAGTTAGGTTAAGGCTGTTTACATGTACCACAATGAGTGACAATCTAAACCACATTTTGTAATTAGACAATATGTCACTTCATTAGTACAATTCTATAAAGTGTCCTCTCAAGAGGACAATACTTAGCAGTCCTTCTAGGCAAGCCATTCAAAGTGTCAGTTCTCTCCAACTCACTTTAAGGCCTGTCAGTCTGTCAAAATCTGAGGTAAACATGCCCGAAAGGTGCTGTGTGCTTGAGACACTAGATCTGATAGTGCCTGGCCATCTTCACATCCATGGACAGTTCAGGAGTTGGCATATGGACATGAACCACATGATATTTTAGTGCCTATAAACATAACAATAAATGCTACTGGGCACATAAGCAGCACACATTGGATCATAATTGCAGCATATTCTCTGCCCACTTTTGGAGAAAAGATTTATTCATTAATGTTTGCCCTGTCTGACTGACCTCATTTGGTTGGATCAAATGTAACTCAAGCTTTTGAATTCACTCAGGTTATACACTCAAAACATCCATCCATCCATCCATCGTCAACCGCTTATCCTGTACAGGGTCGCGGGGCACTCAAAACATATTTTAGTCTATTTTCAAGACGTATCCATTTAAATTGAATAACAAATTTCCATTTAATTGAATTGCCTAATCTTTAACAAAATAAAATGAACAAATCTTACAAAATGCAAGTTTTATTATTCTTCAAGAATATTCAATTCAATTAGATGGAAATGTGTTATTCAATTGAAATGGATACATCTTAAAAATAGGCAAAAATATTTTTATGAGTGTAGTTGTATAGTTTGTTATGCACATAAAGTGATACTGTCAAACTTTGAATGGATAGTTGATGCATGAATTGTCCATGGACTTTATTTTAATCAACATCAAAACTTTAGGTAATGAATGCAGTCGAATATCTTAGGTGCTGTGTATGGTCACTTTTTCTTATTTAATTTTTTTTAAACCCTTTTTTGACTTCACTGGTGTTGTGTTGTGACAAATACATTTTTAAAATACTAGTATTAAATGTAGTCTCTCAATTAATATGAGGTCATAAAAGCAGCATGCATAATAAATAAAAAGAATTTAAGAATGTTTCAAATATTTTTGATTTCTTGTATGGCAAGTCACACCGCAAGTTTCAGGTCAATTTGCATGTCTGCAACCCAAGTGTAACAGGTAATATGAACAGCAATAGAACTTGCACCAATGCCTTGATGAGAGCGGAACAGTTTTTGTCTCTCCAGCTTGACGCCATATGTCGTCACTTGATATTTCAATCAACCTCAGATGTTTCCTCTTGATTCTCAAACACTCATGCCAGGCACCTATTGTCAATAATATGACACAGTTGTAAGGTCTTAGTCCAGGCACTTTTGTATAACAGGATAGCTGGATTTGATAGTCTTTTTCACGCAGGTGACGCAAGCACGGACGTGATGAGATTCAGATTTCCATTGTCCGACTTTTTGTTTCCTGATGCACTGAAAACTGATAGGCTGTGTGAGAAACATCTTCGAATTTCAGAGAAATGTTTTGGAATATAGTACTTTTCCATAGGTTGTTTAATAGCAAAGGACAATGGAAAATTATTTTCTCAAAGGTAAGGCTTGTGGTTGTGTTTAGGATAACAAACTGATGATACAAAGATGGGTACTTTGTATTTTGTGTTGACATTTTGCAGATAAGTGAGTGAGAATTAATCCAAGCATTCCAACTACAGTTCAGGGCATTCCTCTAGTGTTTAGTTCACCAAAGCTCTAGAGTTTCATTTGTGTGCGTAACAAAATAGATCTAGTTTTGTGGGAGCTTTGAAAGTGAAAAAATTCATATTGCTCCCTGGATTTATAACCCTTTGAAATGAACCAGAAAGGCTGTGATGAGAATTTTTAGCTAAAAACAGGAGATTATTGGTTCAAGAATAGAACAAGTACTTGAATCTTGATTTATTTTTTTTACACACTGTGGGCATAAACATCTTGAACATTGGGGGAAAAGTTCAAGCCAGAATTTAAATTCTGTCATTCGTCCTATTGTTCCAAATTTTAATGCTCCATTATTCCTATAACCACATCACAGATGAATTAAAGATTCCTTACACTGAATGCCTATACTGTATGTGTTACAACAGGTTACGCTTCAGGCCCTTGTGTTCATATTCCAAAATGTATGGTATTTTTAATTGGTTAACATTGCAATTCAATGGTTCTACTGTAATTTTCAACTGATAAATGCTTTAATCCTTGTATTAGCAGAGATATAAGCATCTGCACAAGCATTTAAGGGTAATATCAGATGTGACCGAAGCATAAAAAGGAATGAAAGTCAACTCTAGATGCTTCAGACACTGATCAAAACCTCTAATAAAAGAATTTGAACTTCCTTAATCGCAGCGATCCCTCATCTGACACAAGTGTTTTGTCTTATCCTAAACCAAGCAGATCTTCGAGACCTCGGATGAATGCCTCAGATTGCAAATCTAACTCTCCACGCCATCGAATTAACGACCTTCCACACTAATTTCTAATCCCAGCTGAGGTTGATTGACAGCGATGGCAGACTACGAAATGGCTTGGTACCATCATTACAAGCACTTTTTTTCTGTGTGAGAGTTTGGGATTATTTAAGATTACTGTTTAATGCCTTTTAATCTCTCCAGCAGCAAAAGATTTCAGAGCAAAATACTGGACAGCGAGTACAGTGGTGGTGATAAGACAATATAAGTATGCGATGAGATAGGAAATCAGCTTTTTCTCCACAGTTTGCCTCATTCTAAGAGTTAACCCCTCTATCAGTTCATTGATAATCGTTTGCTGCCCCGAAACACCAGCTGAACGATTATCTCTCTTTGGATAAGTCTTAATGAAAAGTATTCACAGCAAGTATGACTGGACAGAGATATCAGGAAATGTTGTTGGATGTTAAAGAACTTCTTAAAAGATCTATTCAAAAAATGGTGTGCAGAAAAAAAAAAAATATCGTTATTTCAAATGTAGCATATATTTTCTCGCACATCTCTTGAGAAATACTTGAGGGTTTTTAAGAGGTATGACACCAGTTATGACAGACAAAATCAAGTCCTTAAGAAGTGGAAGTGGTGAAAGCCCTCGCTGCTAAGCTCACTTAGCAATTGGATTTCTCTGTGGGTTTTTTTTTTTCAATCCCTTGAGACTTCATGAATGCACTGAGCAACTTGATTAAGCCGTGATTTTACAAAGATTGAAAAAAGAAGGCTAGATTGTTAGAGCAACAGCAGTGAGCCCCAGATGTTATCTGAGGAGAGACCTTGTGACTCTGTATTCAAGACGAATGGCTAGAAGTTCAAGATAAATGGCTAAGAGCTTCAAATTATACTGACAATTTGTCACAATATGGCTTCACCATCAGATTTACAAGATAATATGCATCTGTATAAGGGGAGACAGGGGCTAGTTAGCACTCAGGGAAGTCACAAGGGACCATATCCCAGTAAAGGTTTTGAGTCAAAAGTCTAATTACACAAATGTATGTTTTTGTTTGTTCTTTCTAATAGTGGTTTGAATTAAAAAACCTATTTCAAAACCATGTCAAATTTGAATTTTGTGAATTTTATCATCCAAATAAAATTCAAATATAATATTTTTTTATGTAATAGCTGTTGTATTAAGGAAACAGGGTAGTTTTATAAATGTCAGGTTGTGTAAATCTTCACCCAGTGGGGCATGTTGTCACAAGCGGTCAAAGTGTAATAAATATATTTAATCTTTTTTATTTATTTTAAAAAATAAACAAAAATAATAAAGGTGTAAATGTCAAACACTTGTTCAGTGTTCTATCATTGACTGTCCTACCTGAATCACATTTTTTCGGCTGGATTTCTCTGTTGTCCACTCTATTACAGCCTCACACAGATCCACACCATCTAGTTTATAACCTGGTTTCTGTGGGGAAAGAACAATTACATAAAATCTTTTGCCAAGATACTAAATAGAAAATCAGCGTTTCTCGAGTATTATGTGAATCTGTGAAATAATAAACAATTGATGAACAAAATGTTTTGATACATAATAAAACAAAGATCCACAGTCTTTTTAACTATATGAAGGGCAACTTCATACAGTACTGCAGTTTTAATGAGGTGACAAAAATACTTATCTTCATCCTGATAACCTCTGTATATTAGCCTCAGAAATGGCAAAGAGCTTGGGGGCTTTATAGCCACTTGACCATAAGTGATGTGGAAACTAATATGAGTAACCTCAGTGATTGCCTCGACATTTCATTTACAAGTCAAGGTAGCAAATTCCATTGTACATTTGATTTGTTTAATTTTCTCTGTCACTGCCACATGCCCACTCAAATCAGCAGAATATTAATAGGGCTGTTGAATTTTATGCACGACGGGTAAATATTTTCTCAGCAACAGCCAGGATCAAAGGCAAAGTTAGGAAGTGAGTTTCGTCAAATATGGAAATCATTATGTTTCCCCACCCAGGCACAAACAGTTATGTTGATGAATGTACATCAATAGCTATTATTTAATGCTGTTTATTTAATGTTGAGGTTTTCAGGGCATTTCTGAGGCCCCAAGCAATTTAGAAAATGGGACCCCAAGACCCGCCGCTGGCAAACTGATGCCCTACGCAGAGTTCCAGGTTTGCGTGATATGAGCGTGAAGCGATTGGGGGGGTTGCATGTTCCACAACTGCTTTCGTGTCCTTGAAGAACATATAACGTGCAAGTAAGGGCAGCCGGTGGACTTTCTGGTGCCCTCCTAGGGTAAGATGGTGCCCCCCTAGGGAGTTGGTGCCCTACGCAGACTGCATTGTCTGCTTATAGGGAGCGGCGGTACTGCCCATGAAAAAATGTTTGCTTAAAAAATTACAGAATTTGAAATTCATCCAAGCAGCCATTATAGCCAAGAACATTCAAAATGTTTAATGAAATAACAATACAGTTAAAGATAATTAATACATGTTTTTCTTTTCTTTTTTCACAATACAGTGATAAAAAAGCAATATTTACATCTATTTATTTTTACAAAATAAAGAAATTGTGCAAAACCTACTTCACTCTTCACTCTATAACAATTCAGCCCTTATTTATTATTATTATAATCCATCAATTATTTATTAATGTCCAGTTTGTCATTATAATATGATACAGTATTATTATTATTTTGAGGATTTGTTGTAAACAATAGTAATATCCTGTAAATCTGTTTTGTTTTCTTTAACTTCACCTTATATTCTGATGCTGCAGTGTATTGTTTACTGTGCAAAAGGCTGTATTTTTTGTAAGTATGGTAGGCAACATTCCTAACAGTAACAGTAAACATGTAAGGCACAGCAGCCCCTCAGCACACTAGAGCAGAAGGGGGAAAAATAACATTACCGTTTATGAAGTGCTGAATCTTTGCTTGGTGTAGAAAATTCTGGAATAATGTTAAACATTCTAACCTCAGTCACCTCTTTGCAAGCTGAACTTGTTTAGAATGTTAAATCTTTGTGACACCTGCATTAAAAACAATCTAGATGCAGCGCAACAAATAAAACAGAACACAGGTGTCTCAACATGTGTTTTTCAAACCTGAAGTTCTTATTAACTTGACACAATGTCTAAAAATGTGCCGGTCGTGAGTGAGACACTGCAGAAACATTGAGACACAGTGTAGAAGTCAAGGAATTTCATCCAGCATGTTTACATAGCAAATCAATGGAAAAACAGAGCAGACGCATCCAAAAATATGTTCGGTGTGAACGGCCACTCATCCGTTTGAGCGTATCTGTGAGTGCAAGCACGCAGGCAAAACAAGTTCAGAAGGCCTGTATAATTTTTCATAAATTACAAACCCGAACCCAAAGTCCTACTTGATAAACTGATCCGAACTCAGCAGACCTCTAATCTGAAGCGCTCTGAGAGCGTATTCACGTGTATTCGCGTGTATACCCAGAACATCGTTACCCCTTCAGTGGTTATTGCGGAGCTTTCCTAACGGGGAGGCCCCCCCCCAAGTCCGGGGCCCCATGCAATTGTGTGTGGTGGATTAAACCGCTTCTGGAAGTTTCCTGATTTGAATCGTCTTTTCACATTTTTAAAGTTCTTTTTTAAAAAAAAAAAAAACATTATTCTTTTTTTTACGATTTCACATATTCGAATGACAAGATTAAGGTAAGATTTATCAGTTCAACAGAAATGTCTTCCTCCAATCTATATAAGAAACAGCAAATGATCAGCTATCACCATTAAATCTTTTTACTAAATACAGGTGCACTTGCATCGCTTGTGAGTATATGTCGAAGAGTGGTGCCATCTTACCAAATTAGCCACAGCTTCTTGTTTGCTCTCCTTATAGAATAATAGTTGATTAGAGCAAAGAACAACCCAGGTGGAAGTCCAGTTTTTCCTGTGAAAGGATCAAAGTAATTCAGATTGTTATTTGGTGTTGTTGTTGTTGTTAGTATTAATACTATTAATATAATACATTTATTATTTGATAAGTAGGTAGGTACCTTAATTTCTTTCCTCCTTCAGCAATTTTGGCTTTGTTCAAATATTCTCCTGTTAATACAGGCTGAAACACAGAATAAAAAAAAAAAAACAACAACATATATTATCATTTAAAAACAAGCTTAAAAATATGTGTCAGTGGGTTATTATTAGTTGTAATATTATTATTATTTTTATTATTTGCTGTTTTGAACCATGCTTCCCATTTCTGGTGTAATGAATGACATCTATGTTTAGACAGCCCTGGTTTGAGTTCTTTATCATAATTGATATGTTATTAAGTTTTGAGAGCAACTGCTGGCTAATTATCTAATTGTATCTGGCTCTAAAAACCCTATTATAAATGTCATAATGAAGGAGGGTTCCTCATCATACCTGCAGCCCAATAGAACCATCAACGTTATGCTGAAACTGGTTTGTCCGGTGATGGCTGATCTAAACAAATATCATGTGTTGCTACTCTAATTGAATATGTATTATTTCCCAAATATTGTCAAACTGCCTGAATGAAATTATGCCAGTTACAAACCCAACCACAGAATTTTAACTAAATTCTATATAATAATTTTATATTCTTCTGCTGAATTTAACAAACAGCACTTTTGTGACTTTTATAAATTAAACTATAGTTTATATGACATTCCATTAAACTTTATATATATATATAAGCTGTAGGATATATTAAAGAAGAGTAGAGTTAATATACAGTATATATATATTTGTCTGTATATTAACTCTACTCTTCTTTAATATATCCTACAGCTTATGGTTTGCTTTATAAAGTCACTGGCATTTTAATTTACATGCAAGTTTGCCAGATTATTTTTAAATAACATGTAATTACTGACAGACAAATTCAAAGCATTTTCAAGAACCTATGTTAACCTTATGTTATGTATACAATTACATTAATATAGTCATTATAATTCTAATAATAAATACAAAATGATATTCGTGGTGTTTAATTCTTAAGAATCTTAAAAGTGTGTCTTTATTTACTATATTGTGTATAAACATTTATTTAGACAGACTGACATACAAATTTAAAGCCATAATTTCTTGGTTTATTTGTAAAAGTATAATGGAAGCCTAAAATATATTAATTGTATGCTTTACATGATCATAGTTTTTGATGCTGTAACCACGATGTGTAGTAAAAAAGAAGTACAAGCATCAGGCCTTCTCCAGCAGAGCTGGCCTGCCCTCTGCTGTTTATACAACACATTCTGCTCCTGTGATTCTATGAACAGATATGACAAATACAACAGGAAGCAACACATGTTTCATGTAATGCATTTCTGCACATCCATGCAACATGGTTTCCACCCAAGTATAGTACAAGGGCCCATGAGGAAGAGAAGAATTCATTAAAACCCTGGAATGTGAATGTGCACACTAGCAGTGCTCACTAGTTTCTGTTGTAAGTCAGGCTCTTGTATGACCATAGACTTTGTCTGGCTGAGTCTCTCGCCAGTGCTGCTCTGAGAGTTCTTGATCCTCATCTGAACGGCTCCAGGAATCACAAGTGCTGACTGCTTATGCATTGCTGTGGGGAAACAAAGAACAAGAAATATTAGATTCTGCACTGTTTCTCCTTTGCATGAAAGGTCAGATATCCTTACCTCCATTCAATCTCTTTGGAACATTCTTAAATCATCAGGTTTTGCACAAACTTGTGGAGTTCATGCCAGCTTAAGTGCATCTTTTCAGCAAAAGTGAGACATGCTGTATGTAATGTGAATTTCTGGTTGACTTTTCACTCATATGTATGCTGATAATATCATTTGTAATGGAAAGGTTTTATTTTTTGTTGTTGTTTTTATCAAATAAATGCATTTACAGAAGTGAAACCAGCTAGTTGTATGTTTGTCATATAGTAAATGCTAATTTTAAACTATGGCTCAAATCTCTTTTTGAAAGATGGCTAATGTTAAAAAAGGCATCAAAGAATCGCATTGAATTGAATTTGAGTTGTGTCATATTTGACAGTATATACTGTATGTGCCAGTTTATCAATATTCATCAATATGTGCCTTTTCAAGTAATGGCCTGAATTCACTTCCTGATCATCTTCTAAACTGCAGTAACAATTTTAAGTTTCATCCTTCATAAAAAGGTGTTAGTATATTTATACAGACTAAATGTTATTCATTTCTGTTTTCACTCTGTTATTGTCATTTATTTGCTGTCTGTAAGCAGCGTGCAAATCAAAACATTTCAAGTGGATGTTTCAACATCAGTTTGATTGTATCATAGGCATACAGTGGAGGAACTGATCTGTCATGCGTGACTTAAAAGCATATCTCAACCCTACATTTAAAGCTAGATTGCTTGAACAGCAATAAAAGTTTTACATATGTTGACAAGGAAACCCTCATTTAAATTCATTTTCCTTTCATTTGTGTCTCACTCTAACGGGTTTGTCACAATAAACAACCAAAACAATCCTGAAAAAAATCTACATTTCTCTGTTTTTAGTGTTTCAGGTTTTGTACAATTCTATTGCTTTCAACCACTACAGTCCTCTTACATTTTTATGAAGGCCCTTTATTTATTCAAGATAAACTGTGGTGTAGTGGGCTAATGTACGCAACTGTTAATCAGAAGGTTGCTGGTTTGATCCCCACAGCCACCATCATTGTGTCCTTGAGCAAGGCACTTAACTCCAGGTTGCTCCAGGGGGATTGTCCCTGTAATAATTTCACTGTAAGTCGCTTCGGATAAAAGCATCTGCCAAATGCATAAATGTAAATGTAAACTATATTCAGTTAACATATACACACTAATCGCAATGATCAAATATCAAAATCTGGGGCCCATTAGATTCCCGCACATGTAAGACCTTGTACTCTGTAACTGTGACGTGCACAGAACGGGGGCAGCAGGGGCAAAAGCCACTGCCCCTTTCATTCACAAATCTGAAGTTGCCCTTCTTGTCATCCAGAAAAAAGTACAAATTTGTATAATTCAATTAAAATGGTTAAATAAAACAAAATTCAAACCTCGTAATAATAACAGTAATAATGTGTCATTATAAGGTTTCTTTGTAAATTGTTGGCGTATTAAAAAACATTAAGCATAAGTGTCTTTAACAGTGTACGCTACAGCAGATCGGGGGCAGATTCCAAACACAATTGAGCTATTATTTGCCAAAAAGGAAATAATGGGAAAAAAAATTATGTTTATAAAACAAGAAAAATGCTTAAATACTCAAAAAGGAAATAATTTGTTAAGTATATATAAGTGCTACTTTTAACATAATAATAACAAATAAACAAACTAAAAAACATCAGTGCCCCTTTTCATCTTTTTGCCCCTGTCCCTGCTGAAGTCTGTGCAAGCTACTGCTCTATAATAATTGTGCTGTAATAACTATTTAGCAAAAATATTATTTCCTGTTATTGTAATAATTTTTATTTAGACAAACAAATAGCTTGACAATTTCTCATTTGCCCATGCAAGGAAATACATGTTGTAGCCTTCTGTATGTGTTAATTAATTTGAAAAGTTGTTGTGGCTGTTGTGGCCATAACACCTGCTGTTGACATGGTAACACACTGTGGCATGAAGTAAATTCTTCAAAATAGGAAATAAATAAATAAATAAATAAAAAAAACTGCGGAAACACAGTGCCACTTTTAGACATGCAACACAAGTCATCTCTCTTTCAGTGGTTTACAAGAGGAGGCAACAGTTTTTGTCCACTTTATATTTTCCTGTAAATAAAAGTAATAAAATGTTTTTATAAAATGAAATTTAATATTTCCAATGCACTTGACCAAGGCATCAAACATTTTAGAACCTGAACATCCTATCCTTCTGACCCAACATATTGTCATGTATCAAGGTAAACAATACTTTTATTGTTATAATTGTATAAATAATATTTAGTCCTATTTATGCAAAATGAAAAATTGCACACATCTGTCACTTTCAGGACCTAACTCTCTTTAAGCGACATTTATCTGCTATGTATGAAAATCACAATCAAGAGCTACCTTAGAAACCTGCACAGAGAACAAGTAACCAAGTAAACCATCAGTAACCAACTGCCACCCAGAAACATTCCTTTAGTCACATCATCTTTATGTCCATGTTAATCTTCTCTTACATTCTGTCATTAAAACAGAGCCACTGCATCTCTCTAAACAATTTTGACAACAAATTAATATAAAGTGGACACTCATACCTGGTTCGTAGTCGTGTTCCAAAAGAAATACTGATTAAATCCTTTATTAGTAGAGACACAGAGAGAAAGTGTCGTTTGGAGGAAGTGTACTAGTCACGTGGGAGACTCAAACTCTGTTTGTCTCAAGATGTGCAAAAATAAGTGCATACATGGGGCTTCTGCTGTCACACACTCTTCACTTCCTGAGGTCTGTGACAACATCAAGTTAAGATGGCTACTGTTAGTGCTGACAAGAACAGATAAAATGAAATCAGCACCATCTCAGCTGAGAGATGGCTTGTAGAAAAAGCAATGATTATATTCACCGCCATTTTGGAGATTTCTTTCATTTGTTTGTGTGGACAAACCTCTTTGGTCTTGGGGTCTTTATAAAGGTTAAAATTAAACAATGATTTTCAACTGACTGAGAAGTCATGAGAAGCCACATAAGACTGCTCTGTAACATTTTGTATTATTGTGTTTTCTAGACCCCCTCCCCCTTAATATACAAGTTTAAAAAAATTAAGAAGGTGATGATTCTTTGATCCTTTTTATTTATTTTTTTTATTCAATTTTTTTTTTTTTTAAACAAATATGTTTATAAATTATTTGTGACATTCCATTTCCATTTCAACTGTTTGAGGCTGCACATTTAAATATATCTCTGGGAGCACCCTAACCCCATTCAGCACTGTTTGCACAGGAAACAGTATAATCAATGTGGTCTGATGTTTGACTGTCTCCTTCCTAGCCTTACGTAACACTTTGCAATAAACATGGCACCCCAAATACTTTCTTTCTTCCGCAGAACACAAATGAAGATTTTCTATTTTAAATGTTTCAGCTCTGTTGGTTCATTCAATGCAAGAGAATGGTGGCCACAACTATGAAGCTCCAAAACGCACATGAAGGCAGCGTGAAAGTAATACAAATGAATCCATGTCATCAGAAGCAACATGATAAATGTGGTTGAGAAACTGATCAATATTTAAGTTATTTCTTTACTATATATATACCCACTTACAAGTTCAGTTCCACAATCTTCTTCTCTTGTTTTTTGGTGATTTGCATTCTACTGGGCATGGAGGAGAATTTAAAGTAAAAATGTCTTAAATAGTGATCTGTTTCTCACCCATACCTATAAAATTGCTTCTGAAGACATGGATTCAACCACTGGAGTCATTTATGTTGTCTTTATATGCTTTTTGGAGCTTCAGATTTCTGGCCACCATTCAGTTGCATTTAATGGACCAACAGAGCTGTTTTTTTTTTTTTTTTTTAAATCTTCATCTGTGTTCTGCAGAAGAAAGAAAGTCATAAACATCTGGGATGGCATGAGATGATGAGATAATTTTCATTTTTGTGTGAACTGTTCCTTTAAAGAGTTAAGAGAAAAACTAGTAGTGAATGATGTAAAAGTAGATCATATAAGTATGTTTTAATTGTAGCTATAAATTATTGCTTGCTAATGTATCTCACAATTTGGCTAAAGAAAATTAAGATAAATTAATATGTTTTCATGAAAAAAAAAATTTTAGTTTCAAAGCAAAACAAGTAATTGTTGCATATTAGACAGAAATTATGTCCGGGCAAAGTCAATGGCTGTAGTGAAAGTCATAGGAATTCAAACAATACAGTTGCACGATATCATACGAATTAGCCAAATTTAGAAAAGTGGTACGAATCCTGATGTTTTTGCCTTGAGAGTGTGTTGGTTGTTTTTTTTTTGGACTGAATTAAGGACTGAAGTCAGATTGATCATAATATCCATTTTCACAACATTATGTGCAGTATTTGAATTAATTTTGTTATTTGAATGTATCAAGCGCTAACATTAGCATTTGTAGCATTTCCGATAAATAATTTTTCTTTAACAAGTATATTTGTTTTTTCTTTTTTGTTTGTTTGTTCAGTCTGTATATGTTTTAAAAGAAATTGCATTCATTTAAATTAGGGCTGTAACTAAGTATTATTTTGATAATCGATTAATCTAATGATTATTAGAACAATTATTCGACTATTCTGCGATTTTTGCAACGATTGATTATTAGCTCTTAACCGATTATTCAGCTTGTGCCCCAATTTTAAAGCTTGTATTAAATGTGCTTACTAACAATAAAGAGGACAAAATCATCTTTTAATAATACCTCTAAATGTAATTCACTGAATTAAAGGGAAAATTCGAATATGCCTCTGATCTATGAAAAAAGGCCAATGAAAAGTTGGCAGACAGTATTTGCATACCCCGCCCCCGGACATACGGGTATAAAGGCGAGGAAATACTACAAGTTCATTCAGGATTTTTCTGAGGAGCCGGGAGTGTCAGGCCACCTCAGCGGCTCGGCTCAGCGACGTGGCCGGGAGGACACAACGTCTCATTCCCTCCATCAGGGAACGGAGGTTACATACGTAACCGAGACGTTCCCCGTCTGACGCTCACTTCGACGTCGTGTCGAAGAAGCGACACTAGGGGTCCACTTTAAATCACGCCATGCGCTGAGCCGTGTATGTGTACTGCTGACACAGGAGCGGGCAGGTATTTCACGTGCACCATCAACCAACTGTGTTTCAAACTGCACGTACCCTTCCCCAATGCCCCCAAAAAGTCGTCGGAATCCTTTTGGTTACCCTAGAGGGGAACAAGGCGACGCTTGCCAACCTGGGAACGGGCCAAGCCTGGCCAGGGCTCTTTTCTCTCTATGTTTCTCGGCACAGAGAAAGAGCAGTCGGGGCCCTTACCGCATAGTGGGAAGGGAGTCTTACCAGCTTCCTATTCTTTCAGGGGGAAAGGAGGCCACACCTGCCCAAAAAAGGGGAGGTAAAGGTTGCAAAATACATCGCATGGCCTCTTCGGTCACATGTGGGAAGGATGTCGTTGTGGTAGATCCAGCCTCGATGAGGGGGGAGTTGCTACAACATGGCGACCGGAGGGCAGCGCAAACCTGCCTAAGGGAGATGTGGGTCAGCTCGTAAGGCGACTGCACCGTGGAAATACACACAGGAGGAGTCCGTGTAGGAGGCCTGACCTGTGGAGCACCTATTCCAGTACAGGGTAATCTAGGGTACCCGTAGTGGACTGGGTCGGCAAGTTCCTCCGATGAACTGCAGACCCAAAAGGGCTAGGGAGGAATCAACCAGGGACCTGGAGGGATCTCCTGGGAAGGAATGCGCACTGGCCGAGGGAAAGGGCGCTGGACGCAAGCGATTCACCCGGTCAGACCGTTGGCATTTAACGAGTTCTACCGACTCGGACCTGAGAAAACATGGGACGAGACTGACTCAACCCTGAGATTGTAAAATCTCGCAAAGGTGTTAGGTGTTGCCCAACCCGCTGCCCTACAAATGTCTGCTAGGGAGGCACCCCTAGCTAGTGCCCACGAGGATGCCGCAATCCTAGTAGAGTGTGCTCAAATCCATGGGGGGGGGGGGGGGTGGGGTGGCACGGCCTGGGTGTGATAGGCCAGCAGGATGGCATCCATCACCCAGTGGGAAAGCCTCTGTTTGAAGATAGAACACTGACTGCAACACTGACTGCGCACGCTCGTTTTTTTGAGAAATTGAGACGAGTCTAACTCCATACCGAGAAAAGAGATGCTCTGGACTGAAGTAAGCTTGCTCTTTTCCCAGTTGACCTGAAGCCCCAAACGGCTGAGGTGCCTGAGCACCTGGTCTCTGTGAGTGCATAGTAACTCTCGCGAGTGGGCCAGTATGTGGAGTATGCGGATGCCGGCTTCTCGGAGCGGGGCAAGAGCTGCCTCTGTGACTTTCGTGAAAACGCGAGGGGACAGAGACATGCCGAAGGGGAGGACTTTGTACTGATATGCCTGGCCATCGAACACGAGGGGGACGGGGGCCTGGCAAACTGAATTGTGTAAACGAGTCGAATGGTCCAGGCCAGCCAGCGGGACGTGTTGGGAAGGGAGAGCCACGCATCTAAACTCTTTTAAATAAACTCTTTCAAATACTCTGTGCTGTCGAAGCGCCCAGGGGCAAACTGCACTGCCGTGCAGAGAAGGAGCCACTGAAGTGCGCCGTAGATCCAACAGCAGACAGAGCGTCAGAGGAACAGAAGCAGGATTCTGGTGTGTCACTCGCAGCTGGCTGCATACACGACCATCGGCTCCGAAGAAAATTTCTGAATGAATTTGTAGTATTTCCTCGCCTTTATACCCGTATGTCCGGGGGCGGGGTATGCAAATACTGTCTGCCAACTTCTCATTGGCCTCTTTTCATAGATCAGAGGCATATTTGGCGCTCAAGAGAGACCCCTAGTGTCGCTTCTTCGACACAACGTTTTTGTCTTGATTTCCATTTAAAATTGTCTAAAAATATTTAAAACAAGATACATTTGCTTCTTAAGCAAATATATTAATAAATATATTTGTCTTTACTACACTTGCAGAAGTATAACCAAGTGAAAAATAGTTATATAAAAATACACTTATATTTAAGATACATTCTCTGAAACACATTATGATTGTTATACTTGCTTTCAGAGAATGCATCTTAAATATAAGTGTATTTTTTATATAACTTTATTTTTCACTTGGTTATACTTCTACGAGTGTAGTAGACAAATATATTTATATTCAAGATCTATTCTCTAAAAGCAAGTCTGAATATCTTATATGCTGCTTCTCAGGTGAATGCATCTTTTTTTTTTTAAAGGATTTTTAGATATTTTAAAATATTTGTATTTTTTATATTATATTCAGCATTTTCAGATAACAATTTTTTCTTCTGCATTATAGCTGCTAATGAAAATGTATGTTGTTTTAAAGGAGTTTTAGATATTTATATTGGAAAACAAGCCAAAACAAAAACAAATCAAAAACGTATTTTGTTGCAGTGTATTATGGGGCGAAGACTTCCCTCTCTCACCACTCTGTTCAATTCAATCCATCTTTAATTTACAAAATAACAATTCGCACAACTTTTAGAAGCGGTGTTGACCACACAGAGACATGTCAGTTTCATAGTTTGTAGTTATTTACATGATCTGCTTCTGTATGAAGCTATAATGCATTAAATATAACTGGATTTAAGATGCAATGCTGGGGTGTTTCCTTTAAAGAGCTCCGGCTCTGCTTATTCCACAATGAGAGTGCTTCTGTATTTACTTATTTTGTATTTTTGCATTATAATTTCCTCATACTTTGCGATCTACATCTTCTGAAGCTGTTTGAAAGTTTAGAGTGCATCTAGACTCTGAGGTGTGAAATTCTTCCTCTCCTCAGTCTCATCATTAGAGTTTAATGTGGTCTCATGTTACGTTAAATGAGATCCAACGACTATTCATCAACAAATCGTTTCAGCCCTAATTTAAAGCATCTTGGTGGAAGATTGATATTTGTCTTTCAGTATTGATTTATTTATTTTTCACATTTATGGTGTTTTTCCCTTTAAATGTAGTGTTTTTTAATGTTGTATATGCTGGTTGATTTGTATTATCAAATAAGCAGTTCGTAAATAAAAATCTTGGTCTTTATTTCACTGGTGCAAAAGATTAAGGATCACCTTAGTGCATGTGTATTCAATTATTTGTTAATGCAGCATATTGTCATGACTACTTAGAGGGGCACATTATTACTAACTCATTATTAACTACCCATGACTTGTTAATGCATCATAATTTCATGACAACTTAGAGGGGTACATCATTATTAACTCATTATTAACTACACATGAACTATAATCAACAGATGACTTGTTAATGCAGCATCATGTCATGATTTTACTTGGTGGGGCACATCATTTTAATCTTACTATCAATTACACACATACTACACTAGTATTCATACCAGTTAAATAACATATTGTTTAGCATCATTTGGTTCATTTGTCGTGAAGTAAAAGCTGAGATGCGGACGTGAGATCAGAACAAAATATATCTAATTTTTCACAATAAATTTCCTTGGCCATTATGATGTCCATCTAGCACTCTACACATCCGTCAAGAACTAGAAAGTGTAATCGAGCTTGACATTGTCATTGTGCCTAGAGTCTGCAGTTGCAAGATGTACAGTGAAAAATTGGTTACATTTTGGTTTATTCTCATCCAAAACCAATCACATTATTTCAGAAGACATGGATTAAACCATTTGAGTCATTCAGTTTAATTTTGTGCTGTTTTATGTGCTTTTTGTAAAATGAAATATTTGGTCCCCATTCACTTGCATTATGCATTGTATGGGCATACAGAGCTGAGATATTTGTTTATTTTGAATTTGTGTTCTGCAGAAGAAAGAAAGTCATACACATCTGGAATAACATGAAGGTGAGTAAATGATCTAAATTAACTATTACTTTAATGTGTTCAGTATTTGATAAGGATGATCCATGTAAATTATGGAGAAATATCCTGCATCATCCAGTGATGTTTGTGGTGAAAATGAAGACATCAAAAGTTATAAAAAGAAAGGTTGCAGTTATGACCATATTAAATTATGCACATTTAATTCAAGGTTGAATTACTTCACATTCTTTCTAATAAAGCCTGTTTGATTTAATTTATTCCGTAATGTTAATTAATTAACTGTTATTAATGCATGAATTCATATGACTCCTGTTGTAGTTAATGTTAGCTCTTCATTAGTTCCTGATTAGTCTAATCCTTAACTCATCATTAATTTATGCAGAAGTAACTATTCATTCAGGTATTTATTCATGATTATTCATGTGCTGTTATTATAAAATGTTACCATTTCAGTTATTACTAAAAACAAATAAACTGTAATAACAGCCTGAGAATTTAAAATCTTTTATTGAAAGCCGCAGCAGTGCAGATTTGGGCCAACAGATGAAGACTTTATTTTACAAGAGAAAACATCTAAACATTTTATGATGTTTTGCAGTACCAGAAAACACCAGCAAGACAGTTTTTTAATCGCATTGGTACCATTTTCATTAGCAAGTGGTAAATTTTTTAATTTCTTTTTAATTTTTTTAATTACAAAACACCAAACTGATCAGGGCTGTGTTTCCCAAAAGCATCACAAGTTTAAGTTGATCGTAGAGACCATTGCAACAATGGTTTATACCAATGGTTCTCAAAGTGTGGGGCACGCCGCGTAATAGGGGCACAGATGGGTGCGGAAGACTGGCCCATTCTCAAATCTCTTTCACTTTCACACATTCTACAAAAATACTGACAGTGAACACAAGAAACAATGTGTGCAAATTATTTTCATCTGCCTTTTCTCCTGCCTTGTTTAAGCTTTTTCCTGGCATCGCGTCCTGTGCGTGCAGTTCTCAGCCGCCCAAAGCATTCATGGTGTCAAGTGCTCGCAACGCTTATGTAAACAAGTCATTCTGGTGTACGCACGGTTTCAAATCGGTGAAGATGTGAAATAACTCTTAAATTTTGGTCTGTTCCTCTCACAACACTATCATATGTCTTCTGAAAAATGTAGATCTAAGGCGCGAGTGTTATGAGAATTTAATCAACCAAACAGAATGATCTTCTTTAGTCATTTTATTAATCTGTTCATTCTGTAAAAATTGAAAAATTCTTATTTTAATTTGATTATTTTTTACAGTACTTTAGTCACATTAGGAAGTACACTTACATTGCCTGAACAAACTGACAATACTGTAAATACATAATGCCTGTAATATCAACCCAAAGTGTAATCAAAAGATGAGATCAATGAAGATACAGTATGATGCTGGACTAATGTTCTCTGTCAACTCTGACAAAGTATGTTGTCAATACGTACTGTAAGAATTGTATAACAAAGACAGTAATATAAACTGTAGTGTAATATTCTCTCCCATACTGTATCGTACTCTTACAGTACAGTATGAATTAATTGCGACAGACTGCCCTCTCGTGAATCACCCTCGTTCTGTGGGACCATTCATCCTCCCGCGCCATCTCACTGCCTCTTCTGTGACTCCCGAAGGATCACACGAGGCACGGCGGTGCAGCAAGGTCGAGCAGGATGAATTTGAAGTGGACCTCATGCCGGCACATGCCCTGCGAACCCCTCAATCTCCTTGTACTGTGACTATGCTACATTATGATACATTATGTGCATGACGAGCTTCGGCCCTCTCCAGGAGTGCACGGCTTCATCACGTTCAGCGGTTCTGACACTGGGGATGATATTATGTTTCTCGCTGCATCTGGTGAGTGGTCAATGGAGGATGTTGTCGCCCCTTCCCCCAGTGAGGGCGAGGAGCGTGCATGTGAAACTGACGAGGAGATGTTTTGCGTCCTTTGAAATACGGTCGAAGAGTTCAGTCTTGAGTGGTCTCCTCCAGAGTAACCTGAAAAATCTCACCTTGATGAATGGTTCCTGCAGTCTAGATGTCGTCAAGCGACATTGTTTCACCGATCTGCCCCATTCTTCCCAGAAGTTGATAACGAACTGACAAAATCCTGGCATGCATCCTATTCAGCTTGCTTGCACAGTGATTCCACTCTCCTCACTAAAGTGGAACACTGGGAAAACAAAGTTTATGCCTAACTACCCCCTGTGGAAGAGGTGGTAGCGGCACATCTCTGCCCGGCGAGTAGCAGGGCATGGAAATCACGCCCCATTTATCCTTCCAAGCCGTGTCGACTGACATCCGCACTGGCTGGAAAAGCATATTCAGCAGTGGGCCATGCTGGTTCAGCACTCCATGTGATGGCGTTGTTTCAAGTTTTCCAAGCCAAGTTCCTCAAGCAAATGGACAAGCAAGGCTACAATCCAGAGATGTTCAAAGAGCTCCATACCACTATGGACTTAGCGATGCGAGCCACGAAGTAACTGCACAGGCCATTGGAAATTCAATGGGCAACCTGGTGGTTTTGGATACTCATTTTGACTACTGGAGGCTGACTCTCACATAAATGCATGACGTGGAAAAAGTTGCTCTCTTTGATGCTCCGGTGTCTCCAGCCGGCCTTTTCGGCAGCTCTGTGGATAGATTTTCTAAGCGCTAGGTCACAACTCTCAGGCTATGAGACACTTTATGCTAAAATGAAGCAGCGCTTCATCACAACCAGCTCGCTCCCACTTTGTCTCGAGCCAGCTCCCAGCTAAAAACCCTTTGCCTACTGCCATGCAGCAAAAGCGCTCCTGATGGGCACAGTCCTATGAAGTGGAATGCAGAGCTCACCATTCCTTCCGGACCTGTCCTGAAGAAGGCTCGTTTGGAGACACTTAATGCTGTTCCCCTCATCATCACTGCTGTCTGTTGGGAAAGGAATACAGTGCTCATTGCACAAGCACGTGACACACACACTTTTTTAATAAAGAGCTCCTTCACACTTCAAAGCCCACATATTACGCACAACCGATTCCCAAATGGTGAGTGCCGCATATATCATACAATGAACAATCTAAATTGCCCTTTGTACCATTACATGGACACGTGGCGAGCCATTGTGGACATTTCTGACTATGTGCTAAATATGATCGAATAAGATTATATGATCCAATTTGCACGTCGGCCGACACATTTCAACAGGGTTCCATCTGAAGACGTGCTGGTGTTACGAGCCAAAATACACAGTCTTCTCACAAAGAACGCAATAGAGGTTTTCCAGATTGTCAAGCCCACAAAGGGTTTTACAGCTGCTATAATCTTGTCCCAAAAAAGGTGGGGTTTGGCCAACTGACCTGGATTTGGAGACATTTGAATCACACACTTGGAAAGCACCAGTTCAAAATGATTACTCAGAAACTGATCTCATCTCATGTCTGCTCACACAATTGGTGTACTTTCATGTTCAAATTGAACAACATCACAGGATGTTTTTGAGATTCGAGTTCGAAGAAACTGCAATTCAAAGTCGTGACCATCAGATTGTGCCTGGCTCCTCGCATGTTCACAAAGTGCATCGATGTGGTACTCGCCCCTTTGAAACTGAGCAGTGTGCGCATTTTTAACTACCTCGATGATTGACTGTTACTGGCCCAATCAGAAGCTCTTTCATTCCATTTAAGTCTTTTACACATGAGATCTCTTCAGTATTTGCTCAAGCGCCATATGCCACAACATGCCTGGTACCAAGGGTGCATGCACATCACTATATCACGCTGCTGTCTTGCTGCTCTAGCACCTTGGACAGCTCCTGCTTTCTACCAGCAAGGTGTCATGCTGGGGCAGATTTTCAGGCAGAAAGTGGTGACCGCAGATGCTTCCAACGCAGGTTGGGGGGCAGTGTGTGATGGACTCCCAGCTTTCAGCACCTGGTCAGGTGTGAAGAAGGTGTGGCACATCAACCACTTGGAGCTGTTGATGTTTTCCTAGCCTTGAATGTTTTTCAGTCGAAAATAGTGAATTATCATGTTCTGATTCGCTCGGACAACACAACAGATGGTCAATGCTGTGACTGATGCGTCGCCTCCTCCTGTGGAGAGAGCATCATCTCTTCTCCTTGCAAGTGACACATATCCTAAGCCGTCTGAATTACAGTGTGGACCTATTGTCACACCAATTAGTAATGCCGGGTGGATGGAGACTTCATCCTCAGATGTCCTGAGGATTTGGGAAATATTGGCAAAGCGTAGATCAATCTATTTGTTTCCGGAAGGAACACCCACTGTCCCCTCTGGTACTCCAAGTCCCAAGCACTGCTAGAAGTGGACACAATGACCAACAGATGACCTGCGAAATGCAAATACGTGTTTCCCCTGGTGTGCCTCTTTTTCTCTGACATATGCAAAGGACAAAGAAACAATTTTACTGCTTGCGCCGAAACAGCCTAAACTGTCCTGGTTTCCAGAAATGCTAGAGATATTGGACGGCCCTCCATGTGAAATACCAGTGAGGAGGGATCTCCTCTCTCAAGCACAGGGCACAATCTGGCATCCCCAGCTCAAGCTGTGGAACCTGCATGTGTTACCTCTGAGCGGAGCGTGCTAAACATGCCAGAACTTACTCGGTCAGTTATGAACACCAATTTACATGCTAGTGCGCCATCTACGAGACACTGTGTTCAATAACTGGTGCTTTTCACATGGCAAAGACCCAGTGAACTACCTCATATCTGAAATTCTTACATTTCTTCAAGAGCGATTGGACACAGGTCCCCTGAGATGAAGGGAACAAGACATTGCTTAAGCTGGCACTACATACTCCGAGTTCTTTGAGGTGCG
Source organism: Moxostoma hubbsi (assembly GCA_032164185.1). Lineage (NCBI taxonomy): Eukaryota > Metazoa > Chordata > Actinopteri > Cypriniformes > Catostomidae > Moxostoma > Moxostoma hubbsi. Next base: position 19,084,829 of record JAVLUX010000011.1, on the reverse strand, counting down.
AACGATGCGCTCTTTGTCCCTCAGTCAGAAAAGTCTGAGGAACACCCTCGCTTTTATACCGGACAGCTTTGCGCCTAAAAGGTGAGGCTTAAACAATTTTAGAATTGCCGTTATTGTAGAAGAGATTCAACTAGATTGTGTAGAAGGGCACTCCCCATAGCGTCAGCTTAGTGATGCAATGTCTTGTTCCCTTCATCTCAGGGAACCGAGGTTACATATGTAACCGGGACATTTTTGCTCTCTTCCTCCCTCTGATGCCCACCTCTGTGATCTATCTGACTGGCCTACAGTATATAAATTCATTGTTTGATTCCTCTTTCTTGCAGTCTGTCCTGCTCTATGTTTACAATTTGCAAATGCTTATACACACTCTGAATGCATATGGTACATAATGTAAACAATAGTGTTTACTTATGACATAAACTTGCAATATTGTAACAAATTCACTGTTTGGTTATTCTGTTCTGAACATGTGATTTGCTGTAGATGTTGATATTTTACAAACACATAGTCAAACCAGTTGAATATATATATATATATATATATATATATATATATATATATATATATATATATATATATATATATATATATATATATATACACTCACCTAAAGGATTATTAGGAACACCACACTAATACTGTGTTTGACCCCCTTTCGCCTTCAGAACTGCCTTAATTCTACGTGACATTGATTCAACAAGGTGCTGAAAGCATTCTTTAGAAATGTTGGCCCATGTTAATAGGATAGCATCTTGCAGTTGATGGAGATTTGTGGGATGCACATCCAGGGCACGAAGCTCCCATTCCACCACATCCCAAAGATGCTCTATTGGGTTGAGATCTGGTGACTATGGGGGCCATTTTAGTACAGTGAACTCATTGTCATGTTCAAGAAACCAATTTGAAATGATCGAGCTTTGTGACATGGTGCATTATCCTGCTGGAAGTAGCCATCAAAGGATGAGTACATGGTGGCCATAAAGGGATGGACATGGTCAGAAACAATGCTCAGGTAGGCCGTGGCATTTAAACGATGCCCAATTGGCACTAAGGGGCCTAAAGTGTGCCAAGAAAACATCCCCCACACCATTACACCACCACCACCAGCCTGCACAGTGGTAACAAGGCATGATGGATCCATGTTCTCATTCTGTTTACGCCAAATTCTGACTCTACCATCTGAATGTCTCAACAGAAATCGAGACTCATCAGACCAGGCAACATTTTTCCAGTCTTCAACTGTCCAATTTTGGTGAGCTCTTGCAAATTGTAGCCTCTTTTTCCTATTTGTAGTGGAGATGAGTGGTACCCGGTGGGGTCTTCTGCTGTTGTAGCCCATCCGCCTCAAGGTTGTGCTTGTTGTGGCTTCACAAATGCTTTGCTGCATACCTCGGTTGTAACGAGTGGTTATTTTAGTCAAAGTTGCTCTTCTATCAGCTTGAATCAGTCGGCCCATTCTCCTCTGACCTCTAGCATCAACAAGGCATTTTCGCCCACAGGACTGCCGCATACTGGATGTTTTTCCTTTTTCACACCATTCTTTGTAAACCCTAGAAATGGTTGTGCGTGAAAATCCCAGTAACTGAGCAGATTGTGAAATACTCAGACCGGCCCGTCTGGCACCAACAACCATGCCACGCTCAAAATTGCTTAAATCACCTTTCTTTCCCATTCTGACATTCCATTTGGAGTTCAGGAGATTGTCTTGACCAGGACCACACCCCTAAATGCATTGAAGCAACTGCCATGTGATTGGTTGATTAGATAATTGCATTAATGAGAAATTGAACAGGTGTTCCTAATAATCCTTTAGGTGAGTGTATATATATACCATCTGATTCAGATTAAAATGATATGATGGTAATTTCATTATGAAAAGCAGCTACTTTCAATGAAAGGAATATATAGATAAAACACTTTTTTGGTGAGTTGAAAATGTCACTTTCTGATTTTGTATTTTGTACTTAGTCAATTGAAAATATGCTGAAATGTTTGAAAAAAGAGCATTTTTGATTATCTTTTATGATATTAGTAGTGAAAGTTTTAAAAATGTACCACTTACTTGTATAAATAGTACCAACGCGAATAATAAAAAAAAAATAATAAAAAAAACGGTATTCCTCCTCCCCAATAATTAGCAATGGCAAGAGCCAACCTGCCTGATGCTGGTAGTGCAAACGTTCCACAACACTGACTCGCCTAAATACTAGGCTATGATTCAAGCACTAGATGGAGACAAACACACACGATGATCTCTAACAGTTCAACCTCTGGCATGTGTGCCAACATTAAGCATACTATATATATTAAATTTGTTTCATTTAAT